>JBBBDQ010000341.1:327500-377500 GCA_037127315.1 Ascarosepion bandense | reverse complement strand
TTGTCCTGTTTCTTAATACTTTACTCAACTTCTGGAATGCTTCCTTCGTCATGCCAATTCGCCTTCGGATTTCAGTGTCGCACTTTCCGTCTTTTGTTAGAAAACTTCCCAGGTATTTAAATTTTTGTACCTGCTTGATTTTAGTGTCCCTCACCTGCATTTGGCATTTTGGGCAGCCTTTTTTACTGATGACCATACATTCGGTTTTCTTGCAGTTTATTTCTAGTCTTTTCTTGTTACTTTCTTCAACTACCTTCTGTAGGAGGTCTTGTGGGTTCTTTCTGTGTCTATCAGCACTGTATCATCTGCGTACCATAGGTTGTTTAAATTGTAGCCTCCGATGACAAATCTAAGTATAACTTCTAGGGTTCTCAAAATATTCTTGCTAGATAGCCAAAACAATACTAGGTTATCAAGATCTAATCTTTTGATAGTGTATGATGATGGTGAATTCTATTCCTTGCCACACATTTACGTGCAACAAAAAGTTTTATTGTGGCTTAAGATGCTTAACTTTTGGAAGAATGGCCAGCACAAAGTTATCATCTCATTATAATTAAACCAATGTGGTGGAAATTGAAGAAACAAACACGCAGAAGACAAAAAAAAAAGGGAGATTTGGGATTACTGCATAAAAGAATCAGAAAAGATTGCCTTTGAGAAAAGCTCGTCCCATTCGATGTCACATCGAATTGAGATAATTATTCAAGGGAAAGGCAGAAAAAACTAATTATTAGTTTTGTGTGTTCTGTAATAATAAAAATCACGAAATGAAAACAAATTCTCTTTTTTTCTCTCTTAGTTAATACGATGGAATGATTCCTTAGAAATTTGCATCCTGAAGGGTGAGGTTTTCGCTGAAGGCCATGTATTTATGCATGGTGTTTTTTAGAAACATTTGCCTTGCGGCCCGGAACGAGAAGTCGAATTCGAATTCCAGTTGAATTCATTGCATTCACTTACGCGAAAATAACCTTGGGAAAGGTATTAATCCGTCTCTTCCTTCCAGTTATGGATTAAATAACAGGACAGATTGGGTTCTATAGCCTTGGCTGGCAACCACTCTACCGCAGAAAGCAATGGCAACCTACTGCGGGATAATCTTCTGCCCAGTCAGTCATGTCTCTTTAGAGACATGATCGCCCAAGCGTGTTTTACGCATGATACTTTACTGACTGAGGCTTAAGACGCTCGACCACTCACCAACTCACCATCTTGTTTCCTGGCGCTATAATATCATAAAATGTAAAAACAGGCTGCAAACCACTCGATTTTGGAGTAAAATTATAAAAGTATTTAACTTACTAAAGTAACCTTATATATATATATATATATATATATATATATATATATATCGACTGAGTACAGAACGAAGAAAGAAATTTTTTCACCGCCCAAAACATTAATTTAAAACAGTGCTCGATATATGATATATAGAACTGTGAATATTTATTATAAATTGTTTTAGAATATGTACATAATTTTTTTCTATATATGTCCTCTACAATCACATGGTTGTTTCGACGTTGGGTGTCCAACGTCTCATCAGGAGGAATGGGCAAGAACTGAAATCATCCGCTGTTTATATTTGGTTCATTGTTGTTGTGGGAGGTTGGTTGAGGTTATTGATAATGAAGGGAATGTCTTTCGTGTTGACCGTTAGACTTTTGAAGAAATGTGTGTAAATGCTAAATGGTTGATTAATGGCATTATCTGTTAGAGTGTACGTTTTTATTGGTCGGGTATATCTTCTGGCTAGAATTTCGAAGAACGTGGTGTGTCGGGGTTGATTACTTGGTCAGTTTTACGTGTATGTGTGGGGGTTTTTTGTGATTAGGGAACCCATCTTGTTTGTTGACCTTAAGAATTTTTAGGACAGTGGCGTGGTTAGCTAGTGCTTGATTGATGAGTGTCTGTTGTTACCAGACAGATTTTATGCATTCTCTTTTATCTAGTGGCCAGGCTGTCTTCCTCGGGGTTCCTTAGATGGACGTGGTAGAGGTGGGGTGTTGTTTCCTTTTAATTTTGATTTTTCCAGTACGGAATATTTTTGTATTTAAGTAAGGTTTTTATGGGTAGGTTTCTAATTCGGAATGTTAAACTTTGCTTTAGAATTTAGTAGTTTAATCTTTTCTATACAACTGCTTATTTTTATTTTATATTTTTATATTAGCGGGATAGGGGTGTTCATTCAAGTGTGGAGTATTATTGTTTAGGCGAAGTTATTTCTAAAAAATCTAAACTTGTATTTTTTAGAAGGTAAATGCAAAATTGTATTTTATCAGTTTTTTATAATTTATCTAAATTTGTATATTTAATCTTAATTTTGAATTTAGAGGATCGTTTTTTCTTTCTTTAATTTGTAATTTTTCATAGATTATAGTTTGGGAGCCTGTTTATTTCATTTAATTTTACATTTTATTTATTTAGATATTTAAGGATTTATTAGATCGATTTTTTCTATAGCATTTTTAATATTTTATAATAAAAATATCTAATCAAATTACTAGTATTTTTAGCATGATTGTAGGGTTAGATCTTTAATGTGCTTACAGTTTATTTTGTGTATGATATAATTATTCTGAAATAGCAATTTTAATTTTAAATTTGAATATAGGAAATTGATTCTTTTTCAAGTTTAGGAGCCATTTTTTTCGTTTAATTTTGATTTTTCCAGTACGGAATATTTTTGTATTTAAGTAAGGTTTTTACGAGCAGGTTTCTTATCTAATTCGGAATATTAAACTTTGCTGTAGAATTTAGTAATTTGATCTATTTAAGTGTGGAGTATTTTGTATTTAGGCGAAGTTATTTATAAAAAATCTAAAATTGTATTTTTTTAGAAGGTAAATGTAAATTCGTATTTTATCAGTTTTTTATAATTTATCTAAATTTGTATATTTGATCTTAATTTTGAATTTAGAGGATTGGTTTTTTTTCTTTAATTTGTAATTTTTCATGGATTATAGTTTGGGAGCCTGTTTATTTCATTTAATTTTACATTTTATTAATTTAAATATTTTTGTGGGTATTAGACATTACTTTAAGGATTTATTAGATCGATTTTTTCTATAGCATTTTCAATCTTTTATAATCAGAATATCTAATCAAATTCCTAGTATTTCCTAGCATGATTGTAGGGTTAGATCCCTAATGTGCTTACAGTTTACTGTAGTTTCGTGCCTCTGCTTTAAAAGCTTGTTACTATTTATATATTTAAGGATCTCTATTTTTTCTTGAAGGCAAAGAAAACATGGTTCCTTTATAAATTTTGCTGTTCTTGCTTGTTTGAGGATTTTCCATTTAACCATAGACGTTTTATTTTCGTCTTTTAATTTCCAAAAGTATTTGGAGAGAAACGTCATGTCTTGTTTTTCTTTGTTATTGGAGGATGAGAAGTGATTGTAAAAGCGATTTTTTAAATACGTTCATGGTATTCCAAATATAGACTTTTTCATCTTTAGGATTTTCTGTGGATGAAATCGAACACATATATATCAGAGATTTCGTCAGACATTTATTGGTCATGGGGCATTGGTTGGGGTTTCTGCAGTTACAGAGGTTGTTGTCATGGGACGGACTTGTATTAATGTTGGATTTATTTTTGCTGTGTAGTTTTAATATTTTGGTGTTATGCATTTTGTTTAGTTTTTCTAGATTATTGGAACAGCTATAACGTAATTTTATGGTATTTTTATTGAAGATTTTGCTCAGGGGTTTTTTTTTGAGTGCTTCTCTATTAGTTTAAGAATTTTATGCCCCGGCTTGAAGTTAACTGATTGATTGAAGGGAGGGTTATACCATATTATTTTCCGGTTTCTATTTTTGCTTTTTGAACTTGAATTTTTCCACCAAGCTGAATTTTGATGATTTATACCCGCTTTCACTAAGGATTCTATTATAAATTACCTTGTGCTTATCAAATATCTCTTTACTAGATGAGTGTGTGTTAATGCGACGTTCTACCCATGATGGGATGTGCTTAATAATGGATGGTAGGTGATTAGAGTTGGGGTTTATATATATTGGGTTAGCGTTGTTTTTCATGTAAGGTTGGAAAGTGTTCGATACTAGGTCTAATGTTATGCCTAGGAAGTCTACTTGCTTGATATTGTGGTTAATTACTACGTTAAGGCCAAAGGATTTAAAGACTCTATGGATTAATTTTCTGGTTTTATCAACCTTACCTCCAGTAGATTTATCAATTATCATTAGTCCGTCGTCCCTATATAGTCCTATATTGTCCGTTTCGATTTCTTTATGTGCAGTAAGGAAAAATCCAACCAAATCCGAAGCCTCTGCAGAATCCAGGACACCCATAGATAAATCAAAATTCTCCTTTGAGTTCTTAGTCCACTGTTCGTTGTCGTGGATTATAACTGATTTCCTGCAGTTCAGGATAATTTTCACTTCATCCTCTGTGATGTCTGAGTAGAATTCCGCGAACTCCAGGGCGGGACTGAATAGGTTCTCCGAAATCGATGGGTAAAAATCCACAATGTCAAATTGTAAAAAGGTGGCATTATTTTTTCCACCAACTTTTTCAAACCACTCGATTATGTCCGACGTAAGTTTCAATTGGGTTAGTTAAATTTTATTTTTTATTTGTTGGTTGACCCTTGATTTCAGTTCTTGCCCATTCCTCCTGATGAGACGTTGGACACCCAACGTCGAAACAACCATATGATTGTAGAGGACATGTATAGAAAAAATTATGTACATGTTCTAAAACACAATTTATAATATATATATATATATATATTACGGAAAATCCCGAAGATTAACGAAATTGTTTTAACAACCGACATGCATAAAATAATAAAAAATATTAAATTAATAATAATTAAAATAATTAAAATAATAATAATTAAAAAGTAATAATTAAAAATGTTCAGGTAAATAAATTATATATATATATAGGCATAGTTGTCAGTCCGTAAACGGTGAGGATAATCCAACAAGATTTCCTTAATATAAATTATTAATAGGTAAATCCATATAGAGAGCTCGATGGGTGTTAACCAGAGCGATATGAAGTTTATAAAGGAAAACTCAACACGTTATATTAGTTATAAAGTACAGTTCATTTCAATGAGCTTAATTTAATTAGCTCATATCATCAGACTAGTCTGATGATATGAGCTAATTAAGCTCATTGAAATGAACTGTAGATTATAACTAATATAACGTGTTGAGTTTTCCTTTATAAAATCTCTCTCTCTCTCTATCTATCTCTCTATCTATCTATCTATCTATCTATATATATATATATATATATATATATATATATATGGCTAACGACTCGCATTCGAGTATGCAAATTTACCTTGAGTAGGCGTCTCAATGAGAATTGCTCAACCAGACTTGTGTTTGTTCAAAAACACAGAGCCCACCTGTAGTTTATACCGTTTCTAGATTTACAATTTCTGGAAGATAGAGCATTAATTAGCATGGACAACAGTCTAAACAACGGCAGGGTGCTCGAACGTTTGGTCCCGGTGACCTGTAACTTCAACCATTGACGAGTCCTCAAAGAGAGTCGTTTACATACTGTCACTCACAAGAATTGGGTCAACCTGTGGTATAGTTTTCAGAAGGTGCACCACAATGGTATCACGACATCGAGACAAATCAACCATGGTGATATTCGAATCCAGGATTCATGTTCAGAAAGCGAATTGTTCTAACTACTTATATATATATATACTAGCAGTATGGCCCGGCGTTGCGCGGGTGTAATGAAAGCTTTAGAACTAATCCATGCTCCTGGAGCTCAGACTCAGCCTAAAGAATATTTGTGTGAAGTTTGGTGAGAATCGGAAAAAAAATTGTGGATTTGTATAAAGGACATACAGACAGATAAACAGACACACACACAAACACCTTGCCTTATATATATATATATATATATATATATTCTCGATTTTCTGCACTATGTAAAAACTGCAACATTGAAACTTCTGAATATCGTTTCTTATGTCTTTGTCTATGAGTGTATCAAATTTGATTAAAATCGGAACCCTCCTACTATAACCCGATTTTTTCGATTATCGATTTTCGATATTTATTGGGGGGTACTTCGACACAAAAACTAGCTAAGAACACTCGCAGACAGTTATAGTACAACTGTGTAAATTTTCAAGAAAATCGGTTCATTCGTATCGGAGTCTATAAGTAACGGACACACATACACACACATATATAGTAAGTTACCATTTCTTTCTGTCAACGAAGGATATATAGCCCAATCTTTTTTTTTTTTAATCATCTCACCCCGAGCAAGGTGGTAACGCCACTGATGTGCAGGGGGCTACGTAAAAGATTGGAAAAGAGAAAACCGGAAACCACATCCTAAACTGTGAACAAGGGATGAGTCTCTTCACCTGTTCAATAGACGTAGATGGAGTGTGAACCGGGCGATAGTTTAGTCTATCTACTCCAATTGTCTGTTCTGCTATTTAATCTACAGCTGGAGGCAGAAAAGATGGATTCATACCTTTCCCAAGGGTCTTTGCGCTCCTCAAGTGAATGCAACTGGAATTCGAACTCGGTTTAACAGATTTTACATTCCGAGCTGATATCCATTACGCCACAACGATCATCGAAAAAAAAAAAGTCAGATTATGAATAAAATATCTTTAAATTCTTAAATCTTGCTTTACTTACGTTTCAGAAACATTTTAATTTTATATATGGGATTGAGAAGATACTAATGAGAGATGTACTTTCCTTTAGAAAAACATGTCGGCTAGTACACGAATATATCCTATGTTTTTTTTATTTTGTTGGGGGGGGGGGGAGACGTTTATTCAAACGCGTGAATTCATTAAATTAGATAATTCATTAAATTACTCATAGTCTGTATCCTAGATCCTACGCTTTTTCTGATCTTCATATCTTCCTGATATAATCAGTTTCCAAACAGGCATCTATGCAGATGACACCACCGTTTACTCTCGTCTCAAGAAGAAATCTTCTAAGGTTGACAAAGTAAACCTGGCTGCTGCCCTTCAAAAGGATCTAGAATCTGTAATTAAATGGGGCAGGAAGTGGCTGTGACGATGAACATTCACACTTACCAGAGCCAAAGCGTCCAAAGTGTTTTGCCTGTCGGGCTGCTGTGTTGTGATGAATGCGTGCGTAAACCCACGCCAGACAGTTCGTCGTTTCGTCAGCTGCGTCCTCTCCCCTCGCAAGTTTGGTTAAAGAAAGGAATATTCTTCGACCTGTCATTTTATGCTGAGTGAGAACGAGGCCGACGGCGAGGATTGGTGCGTCGGCAATGGTTTTTGTTCATAAAGAGTCATTGGGACCGTGGTGACGTGCGCTGATAGTGATTAGTAGTGAGTTAAGACTGTTTATTTTTGTCTGGAAGCTTCAAACCCACATGTAGAGCGAGCGGTGTAACCGAAACCAAACAGAAATCTACTGTTTAACAACAGTAGCTTGCAAAGTTTAATGCCTTCAAAACAAAGCTGCTCTCCTTTAACCACCATAGAGAAACTTTTTCTTGCCTCCCATCAGAATGGATGAGACTAGTCCCCTAGAGAGCAACACGCTTCACCTCTTTGACTTCACACTATCTAATAATCCCAAATAGAATGACTACATTAAATCCATAGACGCATCTAGTGCTAGAAAGTTTGGATGATTTTGTCAGTCTAAGAAGTTTTTCTCGTCAGAATCCATTTTGCACATTTATAAATCTACCATTCGTCCGTGCATTGAATACCGTTGCTATATTTGGTCGGGTGCTTTTGCTATTCATTTTGAATTTCTCGACAAAATCCAAAGGAGGATCTTCAATGTAATCAATCCGGACTTAGCAGCTCGACTTCAGTCACTTTCTCACCGACGTGATGTGGCTTTCCTCTGTCTTTTCTAGAAGTTTTTTCATTGTAATTGCTCTGATAACCTTGTTTCTCCTGGTACTTTGACCACATTTACTTATTCGTGCTACTAGATTGCCACCTAGGTCCCATCCTTTTATCGTCGAAATAGTTAAATGAAACCGCCTCTTCTACTTTAACAGTTTTTCTTTTACACTTCCCGTTTGTGGAACTCCCTTCCATTTGCTTGTTTCCCTGATAGCTACAAACACTGTAAGTTTAAACTCAAAGTTAATTGTTATCTTTTATCTATTGATTCTCATCCATCACTTGTCTTTCCTACGATATCCCATGTACTTTTTATTATCCCTCATTGTAAATCCCCCCGCGCACCAGTAGCGGTCCTTCTTTACTTAGTGTGAAACAATTAAAAAAAATACAACATATACATTTGTCTTTATTTCTGATATGAGTTATTAAAATTATTTACATTATTTACATTGTTTGGACTGTTGTCCTCATCTTTATTGCCATATTCACAGTCTATATTTCTGAGATGAGGAATTGTAACTATTTACACTATTTACATTGTTTGGACTGTTGTCTTCATCTTTATTGCCATATTCACAGGCTATATTTCTGAGATGAGGAATTGTAACTATTTACGCTATTTACATTGTTTGAACTGTTGTCCTCATCTTTATTGCCATATTCACAGTCTATATTTCTGAGATGAGGAATTGTAACTATTTACGCTATTTACATTGTTTGAACTGTTGTCCTCATCTTTATTGCCATATTCACAGTCAATATTTCTGAGATGAGGAATTGTAACTATTTACACTATTTACATTGTTTGGACTGTTGTCCTCATCTTTATTGCCATATTCACAGTCTATATTTCCGAGATGAGGAATTGTAACTATTTACGCTATTTACATTGTTTGAACTGTTGTCCTCATCTTTATTGCCATATTCACAGGCTATATTTCTGAGATGAGGAATTGTAACTATTTACGCTATTTACATTGTCTGGACTGTTGTCCTCATCTTTATTGCCATATTCACAGGCTATATTTCTGAGATGAGGAATTGTAACTATTTACGCTATTTACATTGTTTGAACTGTTGTCCTCATCTTTATTGCCATATTCACAGGCTATATTTCTGAGATGAGGAATTGTAACTATTTACGCTATTTACATTGTTTGAACTGTTGTCCTCATCTTTATTGCCATATTCACAGGCTATATTTCTGAGATGAGGAATTGTAACTATTTACGCTATTTACATTGTTTGAACTGTTGTCCTCATCTTTATTGCCATATTCACAGTCTATATTTCTGAGATGAGGAATTCTAACTATTTACACTATTTACATTGTTTCGACTGTTGTCCTCATCTTTATTGCCATATTCACAGTCTATATTTCTGAGATGAGGAATTGGAACTATTTACACTATTTACATTGTTTGGACTGTTGTCCTCATCTTTATTGCCATTTTCACAGTCTATATTTCTGAGATGAGGAATTGGAACTATTTACACTATTTACATTGTTTGAACTGTTGTCCTCATCTTTATTGCCATATTCACAGTCTATATTTCTGAGATGAGGAATTGTAACTATTTACACTGTTTACATTGTTTCGACTGTTGTCCTCATCTTTATTGCCATATTCACAGGCTATATTTCTGAGATGAGGAATTGTAACTATTTACGCTATTTACATTGTTTGAACTGTTGTCCTCATCTTTATTGCCATTTTCACAGTCTATATTTCTGAGATGAGGAATTGGAACTATTTACACTATTTACATTGTTTGAACTGTTGTCCTCATCTTTATTGCCATATTCACAGTCTATATTTCTGAGATGAGGAATTGTAACTATTTACACTGTTTACATTGTTTCGACTGTTGTCCTCATCTTTATTGCCATATTCACAGGCTATATTTCTGAGATGAGGAATTGTAACTATTTACGCTATTTACATTGTTTGAACTGTTGTCCTCATCTTTATTGCCATATTCACAGGCTATATTTCTGAGATGAGGAATTGTAACTATTTACGCTATTTACATTGTTTGAACTGTTGTCCTCATCTTTATTGCCATATTCACAGTCTATATTTCTGAGATGAGGAATTGTAACTATTTACACTATTTACATTGTTTGGACTGTTTTTCTCATCTTTATTGCCATATTCACAGTCTATATTTCTGAGATGAGGAATTGTAACTATTTACACTATTTACATTGTTTGGACTGTTGTCCTCATCTTTATTGCCATTTTCACAGTCTATATTTCTGAGATGAGGAATTGGAACTATTTACACTATTTACATTGTTTGAACTGTTGTCCTCATCTTTATTGCCATTTTCACAGTCTATATTTCTGAGATGAGGAATTGGAACTATTTACACTATTTTCATTGTTTCGACTGTTGTCCTCATCTTTATTGACATATTTGTGATGTTCCCGCCGTTGTACGCTCTATTCATCTTCAGGAGATTAGAATTTTGAACTGAGCCTTTTATTTCGATCACTGGATAAGACTGTTATCGTTCCATTAGTCATACCACTTCCGGATGTCTTATTTATCTCCATATAACACAACTCTCTAATTTTTTTGCCACTACTGGTTGGATCTAGTTACTTGACCCAAAAGGGTCGTTAGTTCAATACCTGGCTACAGCAGTGTTGAACAAAAAAACTTAGAGATTTGACTTAAATGGAAAAGTCGCATGGCGCATGGAACAAGAACAATATATGGGAATGTATTATTTATAAATAAGTGCCACACTATGAATTAAAATTCATTACTATTTGTCTTTATTTCTGAGATGACGTAGAATTTAAATTATTTACGCTGTTCAGACTGTTTGACTCATCTTTATTGCCATGTTTACGACGTTTCAGCCGTTGTTCGCGCCGGCCTTCTTCAGGTGCTAGGAATTTTGGACCGAAACCTTTATTTCTGTCATGAGAATGATATAACTCAGCGAAAGAAAAAAAAAGCGGTCCAATCGTCATGAAAATATTTGTTGTTGGTTGGTTTGTTTTTATGGCATATCCGCCTTGGCGGGCCATTTATTGCCAACTAAATTTTATTTATTTACTGCTGGTAATACCTTTTTCTTTCAACAATTTATTGTTGCTTTTTTATATAAGTTTTGGGTCTAGTAATACATTTTTCTTTTCGAGTATCAAGATTCATTGGGATTTGTTTTTAAGGGCAGGGTCCACAAGTCCTACCCTGTTATTTAACCCATAACTGGAGGGAAGGAACGGATTAATATCTTTCACAAGGGTACCAGTGCTAAAGTGAACGCAGGGCATTCAACTGGAATTCGAACTCGGCTCACCGATTTCTCTTTCCGAGCCGATATCCACTGCACAACAAGGCACATCCGTCACTAAAGGCTTATAGCACCTGGTATTCCCAAGCGGTCACCCATCTAAGTACTGACCAGGCTCAACGTTGCTTAACTTCGGTGTCGAGCGAGAACCGGTGTATTCAACATGATATGGCTGTAAGCCGAAAATATTTGTAGAAATACTTCTACAAGTATTTTCATGGCTTCTGCTCCGATGAGCTTAGATCACTGGTGCCGCCTAAGCACGAATTTACACGAGATACTAGATTAGCAACTAGGTCCCACCCTTTTACAGTTAAACAAATAAGATGTAACCGTAAATTCTACTCCAACAGCTTCTTTTCTCGCGCTTCCCGCCTGTGGAACTCCCTTCCACAAGTCTGCTTTCCCGACAGTTACAATCTCCAGGTGTTTAAATGTAGGGTCAATAGACACCTCCTATCACACTAACTCCCAACTATTCTCACAACACTCTCATCTACCCAACCCTCATTCTCGGTATCCTTACCCGCCTATCACCCACCCTCTGTCATTTCCTATATTTAATCAGCCTTTCTCCACTCTACGTAGCCCCCTGCACAGTAGTGGCAGTGACATGCCTTGCTCGGGGTGAAACGCTTATAAAAAAAAAAAAAAAGAGCAAAGAGGTTCTTTTCGACCACCCTTTTTCGTTCCCATTACAGAGTATAGGATACAAATCCTGTATCATCCATCAACTAAAACAAAGTAAAATTGCACACTCGCAAAATTGGATCCAAATGACTAAAAGTATTTTGGAAAAACCTAACTATAACAGACAAATCATTTTAGAAAAAAATCAAATAAGAAAAATTTTACAAGTCAGTCTGAAAAGCAAAATTCTGGATCCTGATGGGATAGTAAATAGAAAATTCATATTACCACGTCAGTCGAACGTTTTTCACAGCTAAAGAAGAAAATGCCTCTGTGAGCAGGTCACATGACCAGATTCAACTACTTAGAAATTCCGTGACCCGGTCATTCCAGTCCGTCATGGAAGCCGTTAGCTGACGGACCTCGTGCTAATGAAGGAATTTCACTCAACACTACCCGGTCGTAGGGCACGTCACAGATTCATTCGAGGTCTTCTTCCAATTTCCTTTTTCTTCATTTTCACACTACGCCCTCCAAAGAGAGCATCAACGACAACAGGACGCGTTAAATACAATTTCTTTATTTGTTTTACCTTCTCTCTCACTCAGTCGCCGATCTACCAAAAAGAGGAAGGAACATAAGACTTTACATTCTGCTACTACACAACCATGAACTCTAAACTTCTGTGGACATTTTAAATACTTACATTACTGTACGAACAATTTTAACTCCAAAACTACATGCATTTTTATCAATGAACGTTTTTCTTCTCACAAATATATTGTAGTGTTCACTTAACAAATTTCACTTATATTTTTCTTCTTACAATTATGTCATTCTGTTAATAAATCTTTACGTTAAGGTACACACGAAAGATTTTATCCCTTCACATTTCAACATCAGACATTCAACCTTCTGATATTTAAACTAAGGGCACTTTGGACGTATTTGGCATAGGGCCAATTTGCCAATCATCACCGAGGCCCCTACAGGATACTGTACATATGAATATGTATTTAGTGTTTTATTGCGTTTACATAACTCTAAATTTTGCTACTATAGGCACAAAATGATTTTAATGAAATGAATCTCAGGTTTTGGGTATCGGTTGTGAAGATTTATTCTTGTCAATCCACAACTTTTTGTTTTGAACATTATCAATAAACACGTGGGAGGAGAGAGTCATTTGAAATCGTCGAAAAAAATTCATATAATCATTTCACCCAAGACATAGCAAAAATGCGACTGGTGCGCAGGAAGTTACAATGAGTGAATAAAAAAGCTACAGATGATGTCGAAGAAAAGATAAGAGATGGATGGGAATCAAGTAGACAAAGGATGGCAATTAACATTGCATTGAAACATTCTGAGATTGAAGCTATTAGGATGTCGAAGAAAAGATAAGAGATAGATGGGAATCAAGTAGATAAAATATGTCAATTGACGTTGCATTGAAACTTTTGGAGATTGTAGGTATTGGGAGGTGAGAGGAAAGATAAGAGATGGATGAAAATCAAATAGATAAAAGATAGCAATTAACATTGCATTGAAACTTTTGGAGATTGTAGTTATTGGGAAGTCGAAGAAACAGTAAGATATGGATGGGAATCAAGTAGATAAAAGATGGTAATTAATGTTGGATTGAAACTTTTGGAGATTGCAGCTATTGGGATGTCGAAAAAAAAGAAGAAATAGATGTGAATCACATCGATAAAAAATGGCCATTGACGTTGCATTGAAACGTTTGGAGATTGTAGCTTTTGGGATGTCGAAGAAAAGATACGAGATGGATGGGAATGAAGTAGATAAAAGATGGCAATTAACATTGCATTGAAACTTTTGGAGATTGTAGCTTTTGGGATGTCGAAAATAGATCAGAGATGGATCGAAATCACGTAGATAATAGATGGCAATTGACGTCGCATTGAAATCTTTGGAGATTGTAGGTATTGGGATATCGAAGAGATGGGAGATGAATGGGAATCAAGTAGATAAAAGATGGCAAATAATGTTGCATTGAAATCTTTGGAGATTTTAGTTAATGGGATGTCGAAGAATAGATAAGAGATGGATGGGAATCAGACAGATCAAAGATCGCAATAGATGTTGCATTGAAATATGTGGAGATTATAGCTCAAGGAAGCAAGCAAACGGAAGCGATTTTCACAAACATGAAGTGTTAGAAAATAAACTGTTAAAGTAAAAAATGTCTTCACTTTTAACTATTACGACGGTAAAAGTCAGCAGTTGTCATGAAAACATTTAAAAAAATAGAGGGAAGCATTGTCAATAATTATATTCCAGATACTCTTTTGGATTCTAACGAGAACCTCAAGATAAATAGCGGGAGCATCCGACCAGATATGGCAACAGTATTCAATGCACTGGCGAATGGTAGATTTATAAATGTGCAAAATGGATTCCGACAAGAAAAACCTCCTGGCACAATATAGTGACTCAACCTTCCTAGCAGTAGATGCAGCTATGGATTCAATTTGCAAAGTTAGAAAATATTTTTAAATTGTAAGAATTGGGGTGGGGGGATAGTAATGGTTTAGGGATACAAATCTTACTAATTGTATTGTGAATTAGTGGAGAGAGTTGCAAAGAAGGATCCTCTCTGTGGATGACTGGGCTTGTCGATGACCGAGTCACACTCTTTTTGCTCTTAGGCACCAGCAGCAACATGACATGCTATCGCTCAATGACGTGGCCTTCTTGGGGGCTGGGCAAAAAGTGAGTGACTGATGGCAAGCTGTCAAATCAGGATCCATTATATTGCAAATCTTCCTTTGGATTTTGTCAACAACCTTAAGATGAATAGCAGGAGCACCCGACCAGATATGGCAACAGTATTCAATACACTGGCGAATGATAGATTTATATTTTTGAAAAATGGATTCCATCAAGAAACTGACACGGTAAACCAACCTTCCTAGCAGTAGATGCAGCTATGCACTACCGGCCATAATTATTAGGCCATCCCAGTGTTTTAAAATAGTATTGTATTTCATACTATATTTTAGTGTTGATTGCCAAGTGAAATTTTTACTTTAACAGTTTATTTTCTAACACTTCATGTTTGTTAAAATCGCTTCAGTTTGCTTGCTTCCTTGAGCTATAATCTCCACATATTTCAATGCATTCATCTATTGCGACCTTTGATCTGTCTGATTCCCATCCATCTCTTATCTTTTCTTCGACATCCCAAAAGCTAAAATCTCCAAAGGTTTCAATGCAACATTATTTGTCATCTTTTATCTACTGTAAATGAAAATAGAATGGTTCTTTTGTTAATACTGCACAATAACATGTGCATCAAATGAATTTATAAATATTTAATAATTACTTATATTGCAGTTTCATCAAAGAAAGAATGAAAGACATTTCGGGTGATTCGGACGAGATCATATTTGCTTCCTTGTCTTGTAAAAGTTTTCAATAAATATTAAAATAGTATGAAATATATAATTTCTTTAAAAAAACTGGGGTGGCCTAATAATTATGGCCGGTAGTGTACATTCAATGTAGTCATTCCATTTGAGGTCAGTTGAGTTAATGAGACCAAGGAGAACACTGTAGAATCAATGCTGCATTGTTTTACTGTTCTTCATCGTGATCGAACTCCCAATTCTAAGAGTCAAGACAGGAACTAACCAATGCCTATATCCACTGGGCCATGTGTCCTTAAGGAGTTCAATACCAGGCTACAGCAGAGGGGAACAACAAACTAGCAGGGTTAGAGGGAGATAACTCATGACTTCCAATGGAGGCTTTACGCAAGGAATGGAGTTCATATTCCCCAGTTACTGCAATAAAGGGTTCAGTTCGAAATTCCTAGCATTTGAAGAAGGATAGTGTAAAACGACCGAAAAGTTGAACAAATAGCCACAAGGATGAGGACAATAGTCCGAATAATGTAAATACTGTAAGCACTACCTCATCTCAGAAATATAGACATTCCCTGTGACTCTTCTATAAATACTTTCACGGCTTCTGCTCCGATGAACTTAGATCAATGGTGCCACCTAGGTACGAATTTACACGAGATACTAAATTAGCAACTAGATCCCACCCTTTTATAGTGAAACAGATAAGATGTAACCGTAATTTCTACTCCAACAGCTTTTCTCGCGCTTCCCGCCTGTGGAATTCCCTTCCACATGTCTGCTTCCCCAACAGCTACAATCTCCAGGAGTTTAAATGTAAGGTCAATAGACACCTCCTATCACACTAACTTGCATCTATTCCGCCAAAACTCTCACAATCTACCCAACCCTCATTCTCGGTATCCTTACCCGTCTATCACCTTTTTGTCTGACATTTCCTATATCCAAACATTCTTTCTCACCATTTTGCCCCTATTTACCCCCCTGCGCAATAGTGGCAGTGGAATGCCTTGCTCGGGGTGAAACGATTATAAAGAAAATTACATTGCCAATCGTTTTCTATCTTCTTAATTTATGCTTTCTATCACTCTCTCTCTCTCATATAAATATATATATATATATATATATATATATATATATAGTGAGAGAGAGAAACTTTTAGAAATAACTTGGCATTTAAACTATATAAATAACTCTAATCTACTTAACAAAAAAGCGATTTTATGACCCTATTGTCATAGGAAAAAAATGCTTACTTAAATTCTTATACAGATTTCTTTATACGTTTTCTATTTCCTCTCTGATTCCCTTTCTTTTCACCATTCTTTCTTCCGCAAATATTATGATTAATAAATATGAATTACCCCCCTTTGGTCTTATCTTCCTTCATTTTAATTTTTTATTTCTATGTAGTATTTATTTAAATTTGACTCTTGTTATTAAAAAGCAGTAACCTAACTTTATAAGCTTTAACATCCATGATTTTCGAGTGAACTTAAATTAAAATCTATTAAACATCCTGTTTGTAATATGCACCTGATGATTGCATAACTCCGAGTCGTGCCATAGACAAGGCAGTACTTACAACACGGAGAGGAGGGGTTTAAATCGCAATAGTCACCACGTAATCAGTCCAAATATTACTCGAAAGACACTTGAATATTACGACTCGAATGCTCCTATTTTTACTTAAATAGACCATTTCAACCCATAGACCATTCCATCATTGAGAGTGTTACAGGGGTGTCAGCTTCTCTACAACACAATGTAAATTTGATATCATGAAAATTAAATTAGTACTGTGACTTTCCTCGCCTTATCTAATTGTTTTCCGCCGAGAAGCCAAGGCTTGGTAGCGTTTTGCATTTTTTTTTTTAACATAGACACAGTTTTTTTTCCTACACAGACACAATTCAATTAAAAACAAATTCAACTTCACAGAACCGATTTCTTTGTGACAATTTAAATAGTTTAGTTTTCATTTTAAAAGAAAAAACTCAACTTTCTTTACACCGTTCAGATTGTTGTCCTCATTTTTATTGTCATGTTTACAATGTTTCGGCCGTTGTACGCCATGAATTTCTTCAGGCGCTAGGAATTATAGACCAAAACTTTTATTTTGATCACTGGGACATAACATTCTTATTCCATGTACAAAGCCTTTCCTTTTTAACTCAGCCTGAATAGTGTCAATAATGTAAATATTACCTCATCCCAGAAGTATAGACAAAACTAAACAATGCTGTTGCATGATTTGACGCAGTGAGTTAGTAAAAAGATTCTACGTGGGTTCTTCAGTAGGACGGCTAACGGCCATATCACGTTGAATACACCGGTTCTCGCTCGATCACCGAAGTTAAGTAATGTTGAGCCTGGTCAGTACTTAGACGGGTGACCGCTTGGGAATGTCAGGTGTTGTAAGCGTTTAGTGACGGATGTGCGCTGTGGTTATCGGCTCGGAAAAAGAAATCGGCGAGCCGAGTTCGAATTCCAGTTCCTTGCATTCACTTAAGCACTGGTACCCTTGGTAAAGGTATTAATCTTTCCCTCCAGTTATGGGTTAAATAACAGGTTAGGACTTGGGGGGAAAAACAGATCCCAATAAATCTTGATACTCGAAAAGAAAAAAGCATTACGAGACACAAAACTTATCTAAAAACAACAATAAATTGTTGGAAGAAAAAGGTATTACCAGCAATAAATAAATAAAATTTAGTTGGCAATTAAATGACCCGCCGAGGTTGATATGCCATAAAAACAAAACAACCAACCTTCTCTCTAAAGTTGGCTGTCTTCTGCAGTTTTTGGCAACCCGTCCAAGAACTCAATTTAATATAATAGATATTTGCATAAAAATGTTGTCATTTTATTTCAGAGAAACCATCAAATGGAATAAATAGGAAATAAAAATGAGGAGGAGGAGGCGGAGAAGGAAGGCGGAGATAAACAGATGATGAAAGATAAAACATCTTGAAGAGAACGACGAAAAGATGAATAGGAAAGAGAAAAATAAAGATGGCTAAAAGACCGAGTGAAGATGTTAGAAAGGGAGATAGTATTTAAACTAAGAAGAACACAGACACAAAACTTATATAAAAAAAAACAACAATAATAAAATTGTTGAAAGAAAAAGGTATTTTTTTTAATCGTATCACCCCGAGCAAGGCGGTGCAGGGGGCTACGTAATAGTGAAAAGATTGGAAAAGAGAGAGCCGGAAACCACATCCTAAACAGGGAACAAGGGATGAGCCTCTTAACCTGTTTAATAGACGCGGGTGGAGTGTGAACCGGGCGATAGATAGATCTATCTACTCCAATTGAGAAAAAAAAAAAACAAAGTGAGAAGATTGGAAAAGAGAAAGCCGGAAACCACATCCTAAACAGGGAAGAAGGGATTTAGTTGGCAATTAAATGAACCGCCGAGGTTGATATGCCATAAAAACAGAACAACCAACCAACCAACTTAAGTAGGACAGGCTACCGTATAGCACCGGTAATAGTGAAAAGCTCAATGTGTTTTAACCCTTTTTGTTTCAGTATTATAAAACACGTTCCTTTAAATTAAGTGTCAGTTTGCTTAGTGAGAGTAAGTCAGTGAGTTAAGTGATACACGCTTGGGCGATCATGTCTCGAAAGAGACATGACTGACTGGGCAGAAGATTATCCCGCAGTAGGTTGTCATTGAATCCTGTGGTAGACTATCTGGTCAGTAATTAGTGGGGGATCAGTTTATTACTTCATAACAATATAAAACTGATCCCCCACTTTATGACCAGTAGAAGCCTTAATCATGCTTTCAACTATTATATTCAGTCAGTCAGTTAAGTGCCATACGTGATACACGCTTGGGCGATCATGTTTCGAAAGAGACATGGCTGACTGGGCATAACACCTTCCCGCAAAATAGGCTCCGATTACTTTTTGCAGTACACTGATCCACAATCAAGGCCACAGAACCCAATCTGTCTTGTTATTTAACCCATTGCTGGAGAGAAGAGACCAATCAATATCATTCTCAAGGTTATTTGTGCATAAGGGAATGCAACTGGAATTCGAAATCGGCTTTCCGATTTCTCGTTTGGAGTTTATATTCACTGCACCACAACAGACATTCTACGTATGTGAGGGTCGGTCATGTAAGTGCCATACGTGATACAGGCTTTGGGCGATCACGTCTCGAAAAAGACATGACTGACTGGGCAGAAGATTATCCCGCAGTAGGTTGCCATTACTTTCTGTGATAGAATGGTTGCCAACGAAAGCTATAGAACTCAATCTGTCCTGTTATTTAACCCATAACTGGAAGGAATAGACGGATTAATACCTTTCCCACGGGTATTTGCGCATCAGTGAATGCAAGGAAATTCAACTGGAATTCGAACTCGTCTTCCCGATTTCTTGTTCCGAGCCGATATCCACTGCACCACAGCGGACAGTGCGACGGTACTGAGTTGTAAAGTTCATTAATCATGTTTCCTCTGAGCTAGATACAAATAAAACAGCAATCATTGCTTCGGCAAGATGTGACCTTACAACCATTCAAGCAATGCAAACTTCAGGCCTTAATGATCCAGGTTTTATTTTACAGAATAGAGCTGACAACAACAACGTATGGCCATATTGCAATCAACAAACGGTGAGAAATCTGTAATCTAAAATGTTGATCACCGCTGAATACGTACAAGGAATTCTTGCTATAGACCGACATCATCTGCGGTTTCAACTACTGTCTTTGAAGAATATAGGCAGTCGACTGGACTGACGAGGACGCTAAAGATCCATTAGTATTCTTATTAAAGGAAAAAAAATATGCGCCCTTCAGCAGGATTCGAAACTTCGTCCTTCTTGGCAGGCGAAACAGAAAAGCCTATATTTTCTTTAATAATATTTCTCGAATATTCAGGCCGGTACACGAAAATATAACATTTAATAAATAGATGAAGCGACTGCAAAAATACGACTAAAAGAATGTTTAAAGGGATTCAATTTATTTGAATTATAATTAAAAATATACAATAGAAATATACAATACTTCTTTAGAATACCGACCATAGTGCAATGGTAGAGTGATCAGCCGTGTCATATCAAAGACTTTGAAAATGGTACTCGACGCCTCTCTGCTTAGCACTCAACAACAAGGAGAAGGAACAAAGATAAGTGGAGAAATCCGGAGATAGGAGTCCCGCCCACTCCTACCGAAAAATAGGAAGCCTTCGGGTCGCTTTCGATCTAACGGTCGACCAACTTCCTTGCTTTTTTTAGAAATTGACTTGTTGATGTTTGGATACGAAACTGAGCCGATGTGTAATTTCGAATGTTTGCGAGGGGAAGTATTTCGTTTACTATCATTTCCCGGTTTATCAAATTTCGCTTCCCACACCTTCCTGTAACAGTTTTTACCCAGTTGCCGCGTCAACTGTGACTGGTTAATATTTGACCATTGAGCCGACCGTCCGCACTCGTTTTCCCCACTTTAAGAACCGTCACTGTGTCACAACTCACTCGAGTTGTGGAGCTGGTTAAACATTCCTATCTGTAATGCACCAGGAATCAGTCAGTTAAGTGCCATACATGATACACGCTTTGGGCGATCAATATCTCGAAAGAGACATGATTGATTGGGCAGAATATTATCCTGCAGTAGGTTGACATTGCTTTCTGCTTTAGACTGGTTGCCGACCAAAGCTATAGAACCTAATCTGTCCTAATATTCAACCCATACCGGGAAGGAAGAAATGGATTATTACCATTCCCAAGGGTATTTGTGCGGATGTGAATGCAAGGAATTCAACTGGAATTCGAACTCGGTTCCCCGATTTGTCGTTCCGAGACGATATCCACTGCACCACAACGCACCAGGAATAAGTTGTAATATTATTTACTTTCCGCATTGACGGAAATATTGTAGTTGCTATCTCTGTTTAAATGACCTCTCATTGCACCGTGTATAATGTTTTTTATTTTTCTAACCACCTGCCCTTCGTAGCTCTAAGCAATGTTTGTTCCCTGTTATGTCTGTTACATTGAACGAAGGTAGCATAATGAAGACGTCAGTCAGTTAAGTGCCATACGTGATATGTGCCTAGGCGATCATGTTTCGAAAGAGACATGACTGACTGGGCAGAAGGTTATCCCGCAGTAGGTTGCCATTGCTTTCTGCGGTAGACTGGTTGCCAGCCAAGGCTATAGAACCCAATCTGTGCTATTATTTAACCCATAACTGCAGGGAAGAGACGGATTAATACCTTTCCCAAGGGTATTTGTGCGTAAGTGAAGCGAGGAATTCAACTGGAATTCGAACTCGGCTCCCTGAGTTCTCGTTCCGAGTCTATATCCACTGCACCACAACGCACATCCTAATGAAGACGTAGTTTTGCCAAAATTCGTAGTAGTATACGAAGTCCGCTCAGTCTCGTTGCAGTCTAGCAGTTGATTTTTTAAGCACTGCTGAGATGTGGTACGAAGTCAAAAATCAGAATCATTTGTAATGGGTTTTAGCGATAGAAACTTGTTAATACCCCCATCAAGGTGCCCCTTAATGAATTTCTAAGCGGCGGTGAGATCTGGTACAAGGCTGAATATATGGAACACCCAGTGAAGATCGAACTCACTATTTAGTTGTAATTGATCTAGCAAGAAAAGTTTGTTAACCATTACACCACATTGAGTTGCCCTCTTATAGCTGTCTA
Source organism: Ascarosepion bandense (assembly GCA_037127315.1). Classification (NCBI taxonomy): domain Eukaryota; kingdom Metazoa; phylum Mollusca; class Cephalopoda; order Sepiida; family Sepiidae; genus Ascarosepion; species Ascarosepion bandense. The sequence goes on along the minus strand of JBBBDQ010000341.1, from coordinate 355,599 downwards.
CTATGAAGATTCTCGGCGTCAATATTATACCGTTTGGCCGAGTCGACGTTACAGTCTGGAGAGGTGCGTCGATCTTCACAACATCACCTGACTTTCCTAATCTTGGTTCTACCATCGATTTATATAAACTTGTTAGGTAGGTTGATTTCCTTTATTCTTCTTGCTTTCAATGTGTCCTTTGAGTGTCAGTTTTTCCAGACATCCTTTTTTCATTATGTCTTTATTTCAACAGTGTTTTTATTCTAATTACATTTGTCTTTTTATTTTCATTTTCTTAAGTCTCACTCAGATGTTCTGTTCATGACATTCTAAGCATCCTTCTGTAGAACCACATCAGCTATCCCGAGTCTCCTTATTTATATATTAGAAAAAAGTCTATTATTCCCTGCCATGTAGAAGGACTGATATTACATAGTAGTTAAGCACGCTTTATTTTCTAATAAAATTTTCTTGTTTCTTAATACTTTGCTAAGCTTTTGGAATATACAGTACTGTGCAAAAGTATTAGGACAAGAACTATTTTATCTTTCATGAGGCAAATTGACAGAAAATAAACAATTTAATTAAAGTAATTTTATCTGATTTACTCAACAAATGCTTTAACATAAAAAATACTTGTTACAAAATAAATTTAATATTTAGTATAATAAATAGCCTTTTGCTTTGATCACAGCCTTCATTCTGTCAGGCATTGACATCACAAGCTTCTTCAATGTATCTAATGGTATCTGCTGCCAAGCAGCTTGTATTAGTAACATTAGATTTATCAATTTGAGAGTGGGGAATAAGAAAGTCATTCATATCCAAGAATAATAGAATGAGTATTTTCAAAATAACTTGTTTAATAGAAAATCGGAAAAATTAAATATAACTTTTTTTTTAATACATTTCTTTACACCATTTTTAATAATCAATATTTATTAGCAATTTACTTGGCTCTTCACTCTGCATTTGAATTTCAGTGAGGTTTTTAGGAAAATCACCCCTGTCCTAATACTTTTGCACACTACCGGGAGTGTGCAAAAGTGTTAGGACACCGGTGATTTTAAACTTTATTTTGATGCCTCATAAAAGATAAAATAGTTCTTGTCCTTTTGCACAGTACTATATATATATATATATATATATATATATATATATATATATATATATGTTAGGTGCGGTTGGTAAATTGTCGCAATTATTTTATTATTTCAAAGCGGAAGGCTATTATACTAAATATTAAATTTATTTTGTAACAAGTATTTTTTTCTTGTTAAAGAATTTGCTGAGTAAATCAAATAAAATTACTTTAATTAAATTATTTTCTGTCAATATGCCTAATAAAAAATAAAATACTGCTTGTCCTAATACTTTTGCACAGTACTGTATCTTTCGCTCTTCCTTTGCACATCCAGATCTTCCTGTTACATTTTCCTTTGTCTCGTTTTTCAGGTCATCAAATGATCATCAATCTATAAAAATTAACCTCAAGACTTAAACGAAACTGTTATGAATATACAGAGTGGGTTCTGAAAAGTTTTAGATCTAATGTCCTACCTAAAATCAGTATTTCAACGGGTAAACATCAAACATTGGCTTTTGGAAATGGGCCAGGCCGATATCTTCAAAGCACTCTTTCATATAAATATTTATTTATTTATTATTTTTTGTCAAAAGAGTGAAATTTTCAAGTATCGTATACTTAAAGATATATAAAGTTTCTATTTGAATTTTTCCTGGATAAATTTGTTTTAAATGGGGCTGAGGCTTCCTTGTAGTTCATCATCAAAGAAAAGAAAAGTGAATTAGATTAATAAAAAAATTAATAAAATAAAAATAAAATAGATTAAAAACAGAAAAGGCCGAAAGTCTTGTCCAAATAACCGTTTTTGTTTTTATTTCTTTACACTACACAGAAGTCTCAATTATTCCCGCTCTGTTTGTGATGATAGTAATTCCTTTTGGTCGGAAAACAGACGATACCAATCCCGAAATGGCCTCTCCTTATAACTCGGCATAACTATAAGCAATCAAATATATAAAAATAAAACAGCCCAAGACCTAAACCATTCAACATTTCATTCTACTACATCAGTGATATTCGTAACAACTTCTGCAGTGTAGAAACTTTCCTTTGCGAAAAGTCTCCGGACATCAGAGCATATAAATTCTAAAAGTATTATTGAAAATATGATCACACACACACACACACACACGTATATATATATATATATAAACTACCGGTTATAATTATTAGACCACCCCAGTATTTTAAAAAAATGATGAATTTCATAATATTTTTAGTTATGTTATGGGGAAACACATCTATTTCTCAGATAATGGACTCTCCCTCCTATATTAATAAGAGCTAACAGGAAATTAACGGGAGAAGTTCTATTGGAGTTCATAGAAGTTCTATTGGAGTTCATAGAAGTTCTATTGGAGTTCATAGAAGTTCTATTGGAGTTCATAGAAGTTCTATTGGAGTTCATAGAAGTTCTATTGGAGTTCATAGAAGTTCTATTGGAGTTCATAGAAGTTCTATTGGAGTTCATAGAAGTTCTATTGGAGTTCATAGAAGTTCTATTGGAGTTCATAGAAGTTCTATTGGAGTTCATAGAAGTTCTATTGGAGTTCATAGAAGTTCTATTGGAGTTCATAGAAGTTCTATTGGAGTTCATAGAAGTTCTATTGGAGTTCATAGAAGTTCTATTGGAGTTCATAGAAGTTCTATTGGAGTTCATAGAAGTTCTATTGGAGTTCATAGAAGTTCTATTGGAGTTCATAGAAGTTCTATTGGAGTTCATAGAAGTTCTATTGGAGTTCATAGAAGTTCTATTGGAGTTCATAGAAGTTCTATTGGAGTCAGCTTTCAGTGGAAGATTACCAAGTTCCTAACATTTTAGGTGCGTTAAGCAACCGACATAGCACGATTATAACCTTCAGTGCGAAAACTACTCCACAACAATTTATTACCAAGTAAATAATTGTAATTGAAAATAATGTGGTTCTTTTGTTAATACTGCACAATAACAGGAATTTATAAATATTTCCTCTCCTTTGGTCTTAGTGTTAGTTCAGTTGCAAGCTCTTTGCAGTATTTGAGTATGGTGGCAACGTCTCTTCATTCTGAGGGTACCGGGTTGGCAGGTTTCTGATTGCTACTTCCGACTGGTAGTTAGGAGCCCGAACTCTTGTGTAGCGCCTTGAGAGGCTACTCTGATAAACAGTCGAATATCGAGGTTCTTGTAGTGCCATATCGCGCATGGACAAGCGTCCCTGCATGAACCTCCGGTGGGCAACCCCGAGGACATATTATGCTGCAGGCTGTGTTAGTCTCCATATTACACATGCTGCATACAGTGACCGACTGATTCTACTCTAAACCTCTCTAAATAAATCAATATGAATACAAGCAAACAAAATAGCAAAACTAAATCACCTCATCAAAAACGCCCAAACCTGTCTGCGTCTCCTTCGCAAACATACGAGGTATCCGCACTAACATTTACAGCGTAAAATCATTCCTTCAAACTAACTCACCTGATATCTTAGCTCTCCGCGAAACTAACCTTGACTCTTCTATCTCCTCTTCTGAGTTGTACGTTCCTGGTTACCTTCCTCTACTCAGGAAGGACTTCAATGTCCATATGCATGGGCTTGGTGCTTATGTCAGCGAACATCTCCCTCTAGCTAGGGTGACCTCTCTTGAATCCCTGGATCATTCTTTCATGTGCTTCCGTCTCTTACTTCTAAGCTCGGTTAGCTATCTCTTCTTTCTCGACTGCTCTCTCTCTTCCTCTGACTGTTTGTTAGTGATGCTATCAACTACCGATATCGATAAGGCCATTTCATTATTTCTTCATCCATCTGCCCATATATTGTGTTTGGTGACTTTAACGCCCACCACATCAAGTGGCTGGAAAACTCTGTCACCGATCTTGCTGGTTTCCACACCATGAATTTTTCAATCACTCAGTCTCTTACGCAAGTGGTGGATTTCCCCACGCGTTTCTCCAATAACCCTAATGGAAGGGACTCGCTACTAGACCTCTGCTTCACTTTCATCCCAGACTCTTGCACTGCCAAACAGGTCTGCCCTCTCGGAAACTCTGACCACGCCGTAATTTCCGTCAGCATCTCATTCCACAACCACTCTACTCAAGAAACTCAGACCAGCAGAATATCCTACTGCTACCAAAGAGCAGACTTGGGCTCGTTCCGTGACTTCCTGTGTGACATCCATTGGAACAACATTTTTTAGTCTCCTCTTGAGTTAAGGCTGGCATCGATGCTTTCATCCCCGCCAGGAAATTTCAGCTAAAATCCCGTTCGTCCCCCTGGTTCTCGCCCGCTTGCTCGGCTGCCATTGCCCACCGGAATCACATTTTCCGGCTCTATCGAAGCCACGCGTCGGACCAAAACAGGCGCCTTTTAGCCTCAGCTCGTAATAAGTGTAAAAAAATACTTAACGAAGCTAAGATGTTGTTTGCTGCCAGAATGAAGCAATGCATAGCATCCTGTAATTTCGGCGCCAAAGACTACTGGCGGATCTGTTAAAGCGTGCTTAAAAAAACCTCAATACACCCCCACTAATCAATGAATTTGAGGTCCTCACCTCCTCAGCGGACAAGACTGCTTTGCTCGCAGATTCTCCACCAATTCGTGACTGGATTCGTATGGAGTATCTACAACCAACTTCCTACCTAGAACTGAGGCTCAACTGAATGACGTCCACATTACCCTTCGCTGGTATCTAACATAATCTCAAAACTTGACCCTCACAAAGCGAGCGGAGATGACGGAATCCCAATCACAGTCTTGAAGAAATATGCCCCTGAACACTCCTGTCTTCTCTAAGCGCGACAACTTCTGCCGATCTGCTTCCTGCTTTCCTGCCAGTTTGAAGTCTTCCTGTGTAGTTCCTATATTTAAGAATACTGGAGAACCCTCGGACCCCGCTAATTACCGCCCTATCAGCCTCCTTCCGATTTTTGGCAAAGTGTTCGAAGTTATTATCAACGCTGGGGTGGTTCAGCATCTCACAGCCCACAGGCTCCTCTCGGACAAACAGTACGGTTTTCGCTTCACCAGATCTACTGCTGATATGCTAGCGACCATCACTGAGTATATATACCAGGCTGTCGACAAGAATGGCGAAGCTCGAAAATTGCCTTGGATATCTCCAAAGCGTTCGACAGAGTCTGGCATGCTAGCCTATTACGCAAACTGTGGAACTATGGTATAACTGGTTTGATCTAATCCAGTCATTCCTTTCTAAACGCACATTGAAGGTTGTATTAAACGGACATGCCTCCCATAACTACCATACGAACGCCGGTGTCCCTCAAGGCTCTATCCAAGATCCTACGCTCTTTCTGATCTACATTAATGATCTCCCCGGTGCTATAAGATCCCAACTAGGCATGTATGCTGATTTAACCACGGTTTACTCTCGCCTCGGTCAAAAATCTGATGTGGGCGACAAAGCGAACCTCGCTGTCGAGCTTGAAAAGGACCAACAATCCGTAGTGGACTGGGGTAGGAAATGGCTCGTAAATTTTAATGCTTTGAAAACGAAGCTGCTATCAATTAACAATCATAGACAATCGCTCCTCCCATTAGCATGGAACAGGCTTATCACCCTGAAAGTAAAACACTACGCCTCCTTGGCCTCACACTCTCAGCGGACCTCAAATGGAATGACTATATCGAATCTATAGCTAAATCCGCTGCTATGAAAGTCGGTTCTCTGTGCAGGGCCCGGAAGTTTTTTTCCATCTGAATCCATCCTGCACATATATAAATCTATCATCCGCCCGTGTATTGAATACGGCTGCCACATATGGTCGGGTGCCCTTGCTATTCTCTTCGGGGTTCTTGACAAAATACAACGAAGAGTCTGTAATGTGGCTGATACCGATTTGGCAGCCAGGCTGCAGTCACTCTCTCACCAGCGTGATGTGACTTTCCAGTGCTTCTTCTATAAATACTTTCACGGCTTCTGCTCTGATGAACTTAGATCACTGGTTTCCCCTAGATATGAATTTGCACGAGATACTAGATTAGCAACTAGGTCCCACTCTTTTACAGTGAAACAAATGATGTATTTCATAGTTTTTTTACTATTTGTTACCCAGTGGATAATTCTAACTGCAAATAATGTGTGTGTGTGTGTGTATGTGTATGTATATATATATATATATATATATATATATATATATATTCGAAAAGAGTGGGACTTTTAAAGATTGTTATAATTTATTATTGAAGATATCCAAGGTTTTTCGATTTGATTCCTTTTTTTTTTTTTTTTTTTTTTTTTTTTTTTAAATAAGCGTTTCACCCCGAGCAAGGCATGTCACTGCCGATACTGCGCAGGGGGCTACATAGAATGGAGAAAGGATGGTTAAATATAGGAAATGTCAGAGGGTGGATGATAGGCGGGTAGGGATACCGAGAATGGTTAAATATAGGAAATGTCAGAGGCTGGGTGATAGGCGGGTAAGGATACCGAGAATGAGGGTTGGGTAGATGAGTGTTGTGAGAATAATTGGAAGTTAGTGTGATAGGAGGTGTCTATTGACCCTACATTTAAACACCTGGAGATTGTAGCCGTCGGGAAAGCAGACTTGTGGAAGTGAGTTCCACAGGCAAAAAGCGCGAGAAAAGAATCTGTTGGAGTAGAAATTACGGTTACATCTTATCTGTTTAACTGTAAAAGGGTGGGACCTAGTTGCTAATCTAGTATCTCGTGTAAATCCATGCTTAGGTGGCACCAGTGATCTAAGTTCATCGGAGCAGAAGCCATGAAAGTACTTGTAGAAGAGGCACAGGGAAGCCACATCACGCCGGTGAGAGTGGTTGTAGCCCGTCTGTCAAGTCAGTATCAACCACGTTACAGATTCTCCTTTGTATTTTGTCAAGAAGCCCAAGGAGAGTAGCAGGGGCACCCAACCAGATATGGCAGCAGTATTCAATACATGGGCGGATGGTAGATTTGTATATGTGCAGGATAGATTCAGGCGGAAAAACTTCCGGGCCCTGCACAGAGAGCCGACTTACATAGCGGCAGATTTGGCAATGGATTCGATATAGTCATTTCATTTGAGGTTCGCCGAAAGTGTAAGGCCAAGGAGACGTAGCTTTACTCTCTGGGAGGCAAGCCTGTTCCATGCTAATGGGAGGTAGATGCGATTGTCTATGGTGGTTAGTTGATAACAGCTTCGTTTTTAGAAGCATTGAAATTTACTAGCCATTTCCTACCCCAGGCCACTACGGATTGGAGGTCCTTTTCAAGCTAGGCAGCGAGGTTCGCTTTGTCGCCCACATCGGGTTTTTGATCAAGGCGAGAGTAGATTGTGGTGTCATCGGCCTACTTGGGATCTAATGGCGTCGGGGAGATCATTAATGTACATTAGAAAGAGCGTGGGACCTAGGATAGAATCTTGAGGGACGCCCGCGTTCGTATGTTAGTTTCGGGAGGCATGCCCATTTAATACTATCTTCAATGTGCGGTTAGAGAGGAATGACTGGATGAGGTCAAACAGATGTCCAGTTATACCGTAGCTCCGCAGTTTGCATAAGAGGCCAGCGTGCCAGACTCTGTCGAACGCTTTGGAGATATCCAAGGCAATGGTTCGGGCTTCGCTATTCTTGTCAAGAGCCCGGTATATTTACTCGGTCTAGATAAAATTGTTTTAACGGTATTGTTTTCAGTATGAGTCAGTTAAGTGCCATACGTGATATACGCAAACGGACTTCACTGACTGGGCAGACATTTTCCAGCAGTAGGTTGCCATTATTTTCTACAATAGATTGGTTGTTAACCAAGGCTATTGGACCCATAGTTGGAGGGAAGAGACGGATTAATACTCTTTTCCAAGGGTCTTTGCGCAGAAGTGAATGCGACGAATATCAACTGGAATTCTAATTCGGCTCTCTGATTTCACGTTCGATATCCACCACCGCACCACAACGCAAATAAATTGACTATATTAAAAAAAAACAAAAAAACAAAAACAAAACAAAAAAAAACGAAAAAATAAATTAAAAGAAAGCACTGACCTCTTTTTTTATTCAGTGCTTTCTTTGTTAATTCATTTTATTTTTGATCAAAATAAAAGCCACCATTTTTTTTCTCTTAGACTACACAGAAGTCTTCAATTTTTTACCCGGGTTGCGATTAGAAGAATTTCATTTAAAGTGGGAACAGACGATACAAATCCCGAAATAAGGGTCACATTTTTCTTCCATTTTTTTAATAAAAGAAAAACATTTGTAAAGAAAAAGAAATTGATGACAACCCCACTATATATATATATATATATATATATGAAGAATAGAAATAAATAGCATTAATTTTAGCAGTAAATTGTTGAGAGGCTGTTTTTCGTTTGCATCATCACCAACAAAAAAATTAAGTAACAAACAAACAAACCTTTCTGTGTAAATATTGAAACGTGAAATGCGTACGTAAATATGCGCAAGAAACTAATTTAAAATCACATTAAGGGTCATGTTCATGCATATAAACTCAGCTGCCTCTATAGCTCATCGGTTGGTTCGACACAGTCTCTCTATTAGTGAATTGAACTCAAGCAGATGACGGACGTATAACGTAAAAGGTACAGTCGCAGTGTAGCAGATATGAAATTAAAATCGTAACTGTCGAGAACACAAAAAACTGAGTTCAAAATATTTATATCCTGTGGGAATATATTAACAAACTAGCAGTATAGACCGGCGTTGCTCGGGTATAATGAAAGCTTTAAAACTAATCCATGGTCCTGGACTCTTTGGACGTTGGCATGAAAGACTAAAAAGCAATAGTTTTTTTTTTTTTTTTTTTTTTTTTTTTTTTTTAATCATCTCACCCCAAGCAAGGCATTCCACTGCCACTATTGCGCATGGGGCTACATAGGGGAAGGTAAAGAGAAGGAGTGGATAGACATAGGGAATGTCAGGAGAAAGGTGATAGATGAGTAAGGATAGCGAGGATGAGTGTCGGGCAGATGGGAAGAGTGTTTGATAGAATGGGAGCAGGTTAGTGTGTTAGGAGGTGTGTATTGACCTTACATTTAAACTCCTGGAGATTGTAGCCGTCGGGGAAGCAATTTTTTGGAAGAGAATTCCACAGTCGGGAAGTGCGAGGAAAGAAACTGTTGGAGTAGAAGTTACGGCTGCATTTTATCGATTTCACTGTAAAAGGGTGGGATCTAGTTGCTAATCTAGTATCTCGTGCAAATTCGTATTTAGGGGGCACCAGTGATCTAAGTTCATCGGAGCAGAAGCCGTGAAAGTATTTATAGAAGAGACACAGCGAAGCCACGTCTCGCCGGTGGGAGAGAGACTGCAGGCGGTCTGCCAAGTCGGTATCTATCACATTACAGACCCTCCTCTGAACCTTATCGAGAAGCCCGAGGAGAACAGCAGGGGCACCCGACCAGATATGGCAGCAGTATTCAATGCACGGGCGGATGGTAGATTTGTAGTTGTTTCCAGTTAGAGCGAAACCGTAGACTGAAAGAAAAATGAATGTATGTAAGTCAAATTTTGATTTCCTGGTATCGATATCAAATAAGTTTTTTTCGTCGTAAACTGAATTTTGAAGGCTAAATAAGTCCTCTGAGTAAATGGTATCATGGATGACACTAAGAACTACAATTATACCTACTTAGAGCCAAAGCAAAAACTAAAATAAAAGGGCTGAAAAAAACAAAAAAAACATACAGGCAGATAAACACACACACAAACATCTTGTCTTATCTATATATATATATATATATATATATATATATATATAAATCGATTTTCTGCACTATTGTAACAACTGCAACTTGAAACTTTTGAATATCGTTTCTTATGTCTTTGTCTATGAGTGTATCAAATTTGATTAAAATCGGACCACTCCTTCTATAACCCGATTTTTTTCGATGATCGATTTCGCTATTTATCGGGGGTACCTCGACACAAAACCTAGCTAAGAACACTCGCAGACGCTTATAGTACAACTGTGTAAATTTTCAAGAAAATCGGTTCAGCCGTTTCGGAGTCTATAGGTAACGGACACACACACATACACACAAGTTTTAGATATATGTATATATGAGAAATATATAAACTCTGGACAGGCATCAGTAGCCCAGGTAAGATGGAACTGGTAATGCAAGAACTGGAAACTGTCAATGGTTCTAACAGCTAAACGAGGTAGAAAATTGCATCAGATCGGATCCGAATTAAATGCTGGTGTATCAATTAACAAACTCCAGCATACTCTTCTCTTTTTTTATGTGCTCTATTCTTTCAGGACGGAGGCAACCATGGCTTTCCACGTGGTGGCTCTTATCACGCTTTCTCCTGTGACACCATGCAACCCTCGTTCCATCATCTTCCGGATCAGGTCCTTCAAATATGTTATCCGCTGCTTTCCCTGTCTTTTCCCCTCTATCTGGCCTGGTATTATCACGTTCTCCAAGCCCTCATTCCTCATTGCATGTCTCAAAAAGTTGAATAGATCCGGTGAAAAGACACATCCTTGTCTTACGCGCCTTTCAAGCTTTACTTTCCAGTAAATTCGAATTATATGCTGAAACAATTTAATATTTAATTTTCAGCAATTGATATTAATAGGATCTCCCTTGGGATTTTACCTACATGCCACTTATATATATATATATATATATATGTAAATTGGAAAACTAGAAAAGCAATGGTAAGAAGAATAACCCCTCTCCTGTTCTCTAGGAGAGGAAATTAAAATAAGAAACCAGAAAGGACAGGTCTTGAAACTAAATTGGCGCATCACATAAAAAGATAAAATCACATAAAGACAATAAAACTAAGTGAGAAGCAATAAAAATAAACGCGAAAAGGGGAAATATAAAATTAAATTAAAAGCAGGTTGACATCTTGACCGTTAGGGAGAAAAAAGAAGAAAGGAGGAAACGAAAGAAAGGATGTGGGGAGGTGAAAAGGAGAAAAAGTTAGTATGTATTCTTTGGGGCCAAATTCCAAAATGAATCTTTGCTCTCATTAGTTACAAGGAACACACACATAAATCTTATATCTTCTTACACACATAAACAGCAAAACTCATTTGCGCAACCAACATCCAACATTGCCTGATGAAGAGAATCTCACTCGAAACGTAGCAATTTCCGTGTGGCAATGCACAATTAATTTATAATTATATGATTATATTAAGCTGTATAATATTTATTATATTGAGCACTATTTATAATAAAATGAATGCCGGGGTGTTCAAAACAGTAAAGCCCTGTGTGCTCTTCATCTGGAATTATATATACATATATATTGTGAATTGTGTGGGAAGTGTTTCTGAATGTTTTTCAATCCAAAATATAATGGCCTGTTTACCTAGTTCACTAGTAAACACATGTAGCGACACAAATACCATTATGGACACTTATACAAAAAGCAAGTAATATTATTATTATTATTATTAATAATAATAATAATAAATCTACACTTTAAACAAAACATTTCACACTTTTTCCACCTATTCCAATTTCTCTCGTAAGATCAACCCCTATTTCTGTTTTCAATATATACAGCCCTTGATATTTGTTGCCCGATCGACACAATTGGTTAAAAACATAATTGGGCGATTAAAGTTTATTGCTTTACTCGCTCGCGGTCGATTAAAAATCTCGCAATGAATCGTGTCCCTTCAAATATAGAAAAAGGAAATCTGATACCTTTTAAAACCAAAAAGTATGTCATTGAAGATTCTCAACTTACATAGAATGACCTACATTGATATTATTGAACTCTGTCTCACTTTTATGGCCCCGGTCAGTGGAAACATTCGTTTAATAAACGCTTCTGGAGTGGATCCAAAATGTCTCTGTCGCATAGATTCATTAACGCTCACAGATTTTTAGAAACTCATTTGGAAAAAATATTATCCTTGATTTAACATCTATATTTCTATGAAAAGTAAAAACGAACATTCGGAAGAAAGAAAAAAATACGCATACTTCTTTCAACCACGCACCGAAAAACAAATTATACAAGTAAGTAATTTTTTATAGAAAATCGTTGAGAAAATCAGATTTGTTATTTTTTATCATCTATTAGATGGAGGTTGTAGTCAAACAGAAGAAAGAAACTACGAATTTAGGTACCTCCACTCAGTTGCCAAAAAAAAAAGCATAGCATTTCTTAACTTAATAAAAACAAAGTTTTATCATCAAAATATTTATGCTATTATTAAGAGGAAAGATCAAATTTTGTTATCATTTTAAAAATTTTTCAAAATCCTTTCTAACATATTCAAAATTTTAATTAAAATTTCATTTTTTGTTTTTTCTCAGCGATTCACGATATGTTTAGATAAGGCGACTATTAAGAAAATGGAGTCGATCGAGTAAAATGATTTTGAGGCGAGTAAATTTTCCCTCACTCTCGACCACCGGTCTAGTGATTTCTTTTCAAATCTCAAAAGCCATATATATATATATATATATATGAAAACAGATATTAAGGAGATTAAGCTACCATGGTTTTGACCTTTTGAATTTCGTCAGGCACTCAGGCAATTTGTAATATAATCTCCCCAACTTAAATATCTAAAATCTATACATGTTAAAGCTTTATTTCAAATGTAATGGGCATTGTTTACTGGTCTAATTTAAATCTAGCTTAAACCTGACCTATTAACTCCTTAGTGTATATATATATATATATTAGTCATCCACATACAAGCCTGTTTTGCTGTATCACATCTCATCAGTGTAGCTAGTCTTTCACTTGCTTCCAGCCGGGATCGAAATTCGACCGATTTGGTATCAGTCGGAGTCCCTATTCCCAAAGTGCACGGGTTGAGAGAAGGGAAATTTTAGCGTATTCTGTATATGCGGTGTATACACACGTCAGTCATCGGGAGAACTCAATTCGTTACTGAAGAGTAACGCGTTAGATCAAAGGTTAAATTCTGAATGGAGAAAATAGTTATAAGCTTCTTTCCAGACTAGCACAAATTTCTAGATAAAAAAAACTCATCTCAAAATGCAGACACAGAAGGAATTTTTTACTACGTTACTTAAAAATCGATACAATGTCACTATGATAAATGCAAATATATGAACTATATGCAATACTCATAATGTATAAATAAATAATTCTTCATCCCAGAAATTCAATCAAAAATGTAATATATTTCAGAAAAAAAGCAAAAAAAGTACCTTAAACTAAACAGAGGCCGAAAAATAAATAAATAATAAATAAAATAAACAAAGACTCTGAATAAATAAATAAGTAATTTATAAACAAATTAATAGACTACGAACAAACACATAGGGACAATCTAATAATAACAATGATCAACAATAAAAAACCAATAATAAATAACACATCATTCAATAAGTCCTGGGCCTGACATATAGCACCACTAATAAAAAAAATCCATATGATTTTTATGGAGTACCAACCATCAAATGATACGTGACAAAATTTAGACATAATCGGATTATTAGTTTACAAATTACGGCTATTTAAATGAAGCTACTGTTGCAAATTTTCGAAACAATGGAAAAATCCGAATTTTCGTGTGTTGACAAGGCATTACTTTCTGATAGAAAAAATACTGTTCAAGCAAAGCAATAGCTTGATAAATGTTATTCGGACTCTGCTCCGTCGGAAACAACGGTTAAGAGATGGTATGCTGACTTTAAACGCGGTTGTACAGGCACAAATGATGCTGAATGCTCAGTTCGTCCGAAATTTGCAGTTGTCCCGGAGAACAAAAAATATCTACAAACTCGTTTTGGCCGATCGTAATTTTAAGTAGCGTGAGTTAGCAGATAAGTTGAACATACCAAAAGGCAGTGTATTCACCATTTTATACGAACATTTGTCAATGAGGAAGATGTGCCGCGTTTTGCTCAGAGCTGATTAAACACAAGAACGCATCGACTATTTAGAGCGTTGTTTTCAACTATTTCAACGCACCAACAAGGAGCTTTTGCGTAAATATGTGACAACGGCTTCTGCTCTGATGAAGTTAGCTCACTGGTACCACCTATAAATGAATTTCCTCGAGCCACAAGATTAGCAACTAGGTCCCATCCTTTTACTGTGAAACCGATAAATTGTAAACTCAAATTTTACTCTATCAGCTTCTTTTCTCGCACTTCTCGCCTACTTGCTTTCATGACAGCTACAATCTTCAATAATTCAACTGTAAAGTCAATAGTCATCTTCTGTCTCACTAACTACATTCTCTCTCTCATGCTTTTTTCTACGTCCACCCCACTCTTATCAGTATTCTCTTCTTTCTCATACTCTCTTCCTGACATCCCCTGTAACCTGTCACTCTTTCACATAATATTCCTCCTATGTAACCTCCTGCATAACAGTGGCAGTAAAATACCTTGCTTGGGGCCACACGATTATAAAAAAATAATAGATGAAACATGGATCCATCACTTCACTCCGGTGTCAAATCGGTACTCTGTTGAGTGGAGAGCAGAAGGTAAAAGCCGTCCAAAGTGACCAAAAAACGCAAATATCAGCAGGCAAGGTTTTGTCTTCCGTATTTTGAGATGAGCAAGGTATTTTGTTCATTAGAACCAGCAATAGCGAATATCATATAGTATTATTGGTGCGTTTAAGGGAAGAAATCGCCAAAACACGGTCGCAAACAAAGAATGAAGAAGTGATCTTTCACCAAGACAACGCACCGTGTAACAAGTCTATCACAACGATGGCAAAAATGCATGAATTGCACCTCGAATTGCTTCCGCATCCGCCCTGTTTTCCAGATCTGCCCCCCACCCCAGCAACAACAACTGGCTGTTTTCAGACCTCAAATGAATGTTTCAGGGAAAGAGATTTGCCTCTAATGAAAACGTGATCTCAAAAACTGAGACGTATTTTGAAGCCAAAGTCAAATCATTCTACAAAAGAAGCATCGAATCATGAGAGAAGATTTGGAATCTGTGTATCACCTTAGGAGATTCTGTTGATGACTAAGGTTGAATTTTGCCTAAAATTTGTTGTTTTATTAGTTAGGCCCGGGATTTATTGAGTGATTTGTTAAGGTGTACAAGTTAAGATTAGAGTCAGTTAATTGCTTGGGCGATCATGTCTCGAAAAAGACATGACTGGGCAGAAGATCTTCCGCAGTAGGTTGCCATTACTTTCTGCAGTAGACCGGTCGCCAACCCAGGCTATAGAACCCTATCTGTACTGCTATTTAACCCATAGCTGGAAAGAGAATTGATGGATTAATATCTTTAATTGGAGTAGATAGATCTATCTATCGCCCGGTTCACACTCCACGCACGTCTATTGAACAGGTTAAGAGTTTCATCCCTTGTTCCCTCTTTAGGATGTGGTTTCCGGTTTTTCTCTTTTCCAATCTTCTCACTCTTTTCTTTCTTTTTTTTCCTCAATTGGAGTAGATAAACTAAACTATCGCCCGGTTCCACTCCACCCACGTCTATTGAACAGGTTAAGAGGCTCATCCCTTGTTTCCTGTTTAGGATGTGGCTTCCGGCTTTCTCCTTTCCAATCTTCTCACTATTACGTAGCCCCCTGCACATCAGTGGCGTTACCGCCTTGCTCGGGGTGATACATGAATACAAGTAAAACAACTGAAAGTCGAATTTTAGTTGCATTTACTCACGCGCAAATGCTCCTAGGAAAGGTTTTATAGCCATGGTTAGCAACCAGGCTACCTCAGATATAATGGCAATCTACGGTGAGAAAATCAGCCCTGTTAGTAATGCCTTGAACAATATGACAAAAGGGCTAGAAATAACGACATACGGATCCACAATTATTTTCATTCAATAAACTATAGACGATATGAAATAAATTACATAAAATAAATCGACAAAATTGTCTATATTACTTAATGAAACATGCATCAATATATATATATATATATATATGTATATATAATCCTGTTATTTTAACCCATAACTGGAAGGAAGAGACGGATACCTTTCCCAAGGGTATTTGAGCGTTAGGAAGAGATTAAATATTAACCGTTAGTTAAAAGTTGCATAAACCTACTACAAAAAGCAAAAAAAAAAGAAAGAAAAAATTACGCAGCAAACGTGGTTTATATCAACGGTTAGTACTGGTCAACGAAAATTAGCGCCTAAAATGAACTGATTTAAAATCCTGTGAGCATCTTTTTTCTTTGCTTATAGCATGCAAACAAGGAAATCACGACACAGTGTTGCCCAAAATCACTTACCACGTCCAGGATTTGCGTAAGCGTTAGGCCGAGCCCAACAACTACAGCTTTGGAAGAATTATAAACAGGCCGAACTGATTTGTCATAGCCTCTCATCAAACTCTGAAGCAACTGCTGTTCTGTAGACGTGTTTTTTACCGGTTTCCCGCAGTCCGATCCTGAAAGAAAAAAAATAAAATAAAAACTTTAAGATGAATTACAAAGGCATGAAGCATGAAAATTATATATCACTGCCTACGAAACCAGTTGCGAACTCCACCGAACGATCAGTTTAATGAGCCACATTACAAAACTAATCGTTCGAATCCTGATGAATAGAACGAGAAGCAGAATCAGGCCTGAGAGGGGACAAGAACAGTGTGGATTCATCAAAGACACTTAAACAAGGAACGCCATATTTATAATTAGGATGATCTCTAGGATGATCGATTATGCAAAGGCGTTCAACAAAATACGCTATAAAGAATTGGAGATGCTCAGCAGGCTCCACATATTTGGGAAAGACATAAAAATATTCAAGAATCTTTACTGTCAGCAAACTGTGACACGATAACTAGACATATATGTATTTTATTATAATAGATTAAAATAGAAAACAGTTTAAAAACATATCTAACAAAAGTGAAAAAGAAGAGGAGAAAAATAAATAAATAAACGCTTTTTCTTTTATGAGGAAAATTGTCCTCCGGTAAATGTTTGACTCAGTGATTTAATGAGATAAGTTCAGCAGGGTGGGGGGTTTCGATGACCCGGTCAAAGGCTGTCCTTTACTGTATCTTGACCACACATTAAGCCTTTTCCGGCGGAAGCCTTATTAAGATAAAAAAAAAGATAACTGAAATTTCAGACTTACAGTCGCCGGTGTTTGTCACCGGTGGTCTAAAGCATTTTCGGATTTCCGGGTTTCCGGTCAATTTTAAATAAATTCAGGTATTTTATCCGAGTCAGTCAGTTAAGACAAGTTGAGAGAGTGAAAGGAGTACCGCCGGGCGCGAGCCTAAGTAAGATTCTCCGTTTGTCTTGTTTCGTTCAGTTCGGATTTGTTGATCTCCATTAATTCGAGTTAGAGCTGTGTGTCACATTCGCCTGCCCCAACCGAAAAGGCTAACTCTAAATCTTTATTAGATTTTCTCAAATACATAATAAGCATCCTTTCAACTCATTCAAGTTGTGGAAGTTCGTTCCTTATAGTCAATCTTGTACCCCCAGCTGTCTGGCCGACATTTTCAACAAACTCCCGGCAACATCACAGCGTGGAGAACGGCCGCCGGAGAAAATTGTTAAGACGGTCAGTTGGGGTGGTACAAACTGCCTGCATACGGACAGGTAACGAATTCAGCAGATATACAAAGATAGAAGGGTTAAGTGGTGTAACAGGAGAAACCGTGCTAAGAGCCACCAAAAATAGTGAGACGTAGAAGTCCATGATTGTCTACGTCCTGAAAATCCCATAAGGATTGATATACGTTAAACCTCGAAACAAACAAACAAACATGGTGGATGTTGTGTGCGAATACACCTCCCAAGATCATTACTTGCATGAATGTAGCATCCGTTCTGATCATTGGAGATTTAATCCCCGAAGTGATCCTGTCACAATCTGGTACGTGCATGACGGTTTTTTGTAACGGGTAAAAGTTAGCAATTCACAATTCTACCTTTGTTAAACCATTAAAATTTTCGTGAAAGACAGTTAACAGACATAAGAGTCACTTAATTTGGTGGATGCTAGCTTTGAGCCTTCCTTTGGTTCATCTGTTATTGCGGCTATAGTTCATGTGATTCTAATGACTCACGGGACACGAGATTCGTATTCATTGAAGAGGAAATTGAATCCTGAATTCTTGTTAAGTCTTTTAATATAAAGCGCACATCATCTGAAGATAGCTTCACCAAATAAGAAGGGATTTTCCATTGTCTGAGTAATTTCAGCTTTCATAAACTGTTATTAAACATTATTTTGATTTGTGCTGTGTCGGTTTCAGCTTTTTTTCAGATATCTGCCTCTCTGTTGTCTCTTTTTCTATTAACGTGACAGGAATATGTATATATACATATATATTTAGAATTTATAACATAGATATGCTATAATATCACTACAAAAATAGCCATTTTGTTTCGACACTGTGTCATATCAAGTGATGATGCTGATTTCAAGCCACACACACACATATATATATATATTTTTTGATTGTTTAATTACTTAGTTTCTCGTCATAATAAGATTAGACCAGTGCACATTTAGATTAAAAAGTGTTCAATACAATTATATTGTAGAACTTTTGAATATTTTCCATTTTTAAACGAGTTATTACGCGACCTAGGTTTCTACTCTCATGGTAGAAACCTAGGTCGCGTAATAACTCGTTTACAAATGGAATATATATATATATATATATATATATATATATCGCTTAGATGTGGTACAATGAAGAACAACTTCTTGATGATAGCAAATAATCCTAAGTTGTAGGGAGTTCATTTATTTTTGTCACTAGGCCGATTTAATGAACATTAACCATCTCTACACTTCTACACTATATATATATATATATATATATATATATATATATAGCTTAGATATGGTACAATGAAGAAAGTATATGTAACCCAGTGAGGTTCGGACTCACTACTTGCAGCCGTAATTGTTCTAGCCAGACAAACTTGCTAAACAGCACACCATGTCGAAGTGCCCATATTTTGCCTGTATGTCCCCATTTTACACCAGTAGGATAACGTAACCCAGCCAGCACCGCTAACCGCTATTTATTCTTCCGCTGTATACCGTCGAAGAGTTGGAATCGCCCGGAATCGAGAACAGAGAAAACGTAATAAAGAACACGTTTTCTTTATTAGATTTTCTCAAATACATAATTGCATAAAATGTCATGGGATCACATCCTTGCATCTGTCGCTCGCTCTAACAGGCAATTTGCGAACCAAAAAGAAAACAATTCTTAACTTTTGTAGTCCTTATAATTGCCTAAGTAGATACGCCTTCATATCCGACTTCGTGCTCTATATCTATATTAATGATAAAGCTGTGAAATATTATTAGTAATAATATAGAACGTATTGACACAGAATGTAGCAATAAATCTCTATATATAAAAAGAATATTTGTGTGTGTGTCTGTCTGTATATCCTTTATACAAATCCACAATTTTTATCCCAATTCTCACCAAACTTCATGCAAATATTCTTTAGGCTTCCAGTCAGATCATGGTCTACTTATTTTTTTTTATTTTCATCCCGATATATATATATATATATATATATATAAGGAAGGATGTTTGTGTGTGTGCTTGTTTGTCTGTCTGTCTGTATGTATGCATGTCCTTTATACTAATCCATAATTTTTATCGGATTCTCACCAAACCTCACCCAAATATTCTTTAGGCTTCCGGTCAGATCGTGGACTACTTATTTTTTCCGATTTCCCCCCGATATCTATATATATATAAAAGGATGAATGTTTGTGTGTGTAGGTATGTGTTTGTCTGTCTGTCTGTACGTATGTTCTGTATAAAAATCCACAATTTTTATCCAATTCTCACCAAACTTCATGCAAATATTGTTTAGACTTCCGGTCAGATCATGGACTACTTATTTTTTTTCCAATTTTCCCCCGATATTTATATATATATAAAAGGTAAGATGTTTGTGTGTGCGTTTGTCTGTCTGTATGTATGCATGTTCTTTATACTAATCCAAAATTTTTATCCGATTCTCACCAATCTTTACATAAATATTCTTTAGGCTTCCGAACAAGTCATGGGCTACTTATTTTTTCCGATTTCCCCCCCAATAATCGATACTCCGATAAGGTCTGATCAAGATCAGGATTTCAGCCCTTTTATCGTGGTTCTTGCTGCAGAATTTACCCTAACTTGATAAAATTATAGTTTTTAGTCTCAAACATTAGTAGATCTTCTCAGACAACTCATTTTCCCTTATATCGGAAATCGATACCCCCTGATATTCTATCGAATCAGATCAAAAACCGATATTCAGCCATCAATATGGCTCATTTTCTCCAATTTAACTCCAGATGGGTACGATGTTTTCATAGACCTATTTAGGTTAATTTACCCTTGGATGACTTATTTGACTTCGATATTGGAAATCGATACCCCAATATCCTATCGGCTCTGATCAAAATCAGGTTTTCAGCCCTTTTATTATGGTTTTTGCTACGGGTTTTGCTTTAAATAGATATAATTGTAGTTCTTAGTCTCAGCCATGATATCATTTACTCAGAGGACTTATTCAGCCTTCAAAATCTAGTTTACGACGAAAAAAGCTTATTTAATATCGATACCAGGAAATCAAAATTTGACTTACATCCATTCATTTTTCTTTCAATCTACAGTTTCGCTTTGACTGGAAACAACTATATCTTTTTAGTCTTTCGTGCCAACGTCCAAATAGTCTGAGCACCAGTACCATGGATTAGTTTTAAAGCTTTCATTACACCCGGGCAACGCCGGGTTAAACTGCTAGTTCAACAATAAAGAAAAGAAATATAAGAATAAATTAAAAGCAATTAATGAAGAATTTTTCAAAATTGGGAGTATTTGAGTAGCAATTTAATTATTACTTTTTTATTTATGATGATAATGAGCGGCCATTCGTAGACGAGGATATTGTCTACCAGGGCGGTTAGCTGGTCCCCGATGCAGACGCTTGCTCAGGCACATTTGTTTCCACCACCCTACAGAGTTCACGCAGTTTACACTGCAACTTTATTGAGTAGATCCGAGAGAGCTCGTTATTGAGCGTGAGCAAGACAAGAACGCTCAAACCTTCGGTCACGATGACTTGAGATGTCGCGTACAGCCATCTACACAAGTTCACTAAAACATCTCGGTATGGTTTTCAGGCACTTTCCGAATGTGCTGCATGCTGAGACCGCCTTCTTCAGACCCCAAGTCACCTTCGAACGCCAGCTTCATGGTCAGAAAGAGAACGTTATAACCATTCCATATATTTTTACTTACTTGGTCCTCTTCAACTGAGACAGGGACAATTTCACCTAATTGTCGAAAGCAAAAGGTCAATATAGACAGATAAAACTTGAAAGAGACATATACGTTTAAGATATCGATATAAACACTAGAAGTAATTATATCGATATGTCTAGCAAATGACCAGAAGTAAAATACATAGACACATTAATCTTTAAAACATACCCGTTAAATCCAAAGTAAATAAAACACACACACGAGTATATATATATATATATATATATATATATATATATATATATAAGCATTACTCTTCAGAAATGAATTGAGTTCTTTTGGTGGCTGGCGTGTGTATACACTGCTTATATACAACATGTTAAAATTTCCGCTCTCTAATTACATGCTCCTATGGCTTAGGAGGTAGTGATTCCGGCTGACACCAAATCGGTCGAGTTTCTATCCCGGCAGAATCAAGGGAATGTGTCTAGACACATTGATGAGCTGTGATACAGCGAAACAGGCTTGTATGTGGATGACTAATATATATATGTATATATGTTTTCTAAACATATATTGTTAAGTATAACAGACAATGAATGTCTGTTATGTTTAATTATGAGCCGTTCTAAACATCGTATTTTGACTTTAATTTCAGGTGAAAATAAAGACAAAAATTGTCCAATATAACGGCTCGTGAGTAAACATAATGAACATTCAATCTCTGTTATATTTAATATATGTTCAAAAAATTATCTGGTGCCTCGAGATATATATATATATATATATATATATATATATACAAACAAAAATTTCGATATTTAAATCCGTTGGATAGTCATTTTAAAGAAAAAACTAGCTTCTAACGGTGAAACAAATTTTTTTATATTTGGCTCTGCAAATACAATGTAATTTTTGCATCGAGCCCTCCACCCTGATCAATTTTAATATTAATGAAATTAATATATATATATATATATATATATATATATATATATATGTATAATCAGCTGTATAATGTTGAATGTTTTCTAGTGGGTTCTATATATTTTTCAATGATTAAGGCACATGTAAAAGTTTTTGAGTGATGCAAATGTATATATCTATATTGCATTTTAAGGCATCATAATTTTCAGGGACGTGCGTTGTGGGGCAGTGGATATTAGATCGGAACGATAAATCGTAGAGCCGAGTTCGAATTCCAGTTGAATTCGTTGCCTTTCATTTACGCGAAAGGTATTAATCCGTCGCCTCTCCCTCCAGCGATGGGTTAAATAGTAGGACAGATTGGGTTCTGTAGTTTTGGATAGCAACCAGTCTATCGAAGAATATACTGTTGAACTACTGCGGGAAATCTGTGTATCATGTATGACACTTAACTGACTGACCGCCACCTTAAAACAAACATATTCAGTAAGCCTCTAGTTTGAGTTATTCTTGGGCCATGTAAAGCAATGGTGTAAAAATGTACAGTATTTACACAATTCGAGCTATTGTCTTCATTTTTGTTGCTATTTGTACGACGTTTCGGCCGTTGTACGCTCCGGCTTTCATCAGGTGCTATGAACTTCGAACAGAACACTTTATTACAATCACTGGGGTATATAATCTCTACCCCTTTTGTGTAAATCCTCTTTTTGGTAGTCATGAGTTATCTCCGTCTAACGCTGGAAGTTATTTGTTCGCCACTGCTGTAGGCTGGTATTGAACTCACAACTCTTTGGTTCAAGTCACAGGAACTATCCAACGTCTATATCCACTGAGCCATATGTCCTTCAGAACAAGAACAACTGAAGTTTTGTGACATATAGCCCAGTGATTGTAATAAAGGGTTCAGTTCGAAATTCCTAGCACCTGAAGAAGGTTGGAGCGTACAACGGCCGAAACGTCGTACAAATGGCAACAAAGATGAGGACAATAGTCCGAATATTGTAAATACTATATATATATATATATATATATATATATTACGGCCATATCACGTTGAATACACCGGTTCCAGCTCGATCACTGAAGCTAAGCAACGTTGAGCTTGGTCAGTACTTAGATGGGTGACCGCTTAGTAATGCCAGGTGCTGTAAACGTTTATTGACGGATTTGCGTTGTGCTGCGGTGGATGTCGGCTTGGAAAGGGAAATCGGTGAGCCGAGTTCCAATTCCAGTCGAACACTCTGCATTCACTTACGTACTGGTACCCTTGGGAAAGTTATTAATCCTTCCCTTTCCTCCAGTTATGGGTTAAATAACTGAGGTCTACTGTTCATGCAATCTGTGGCAAACTTCTGCACCGATTGTTTGTTACCAGCAGTTCCAAAAAGTGTGGATGGTGCTACACAAGCCTTCACCACTCTAAACAATTCGTTGTGTGACAGTTTGAGTTACACTCATACGTCGAAATCGACGGGAGAGTCCATAATATATATATATATATATATATATATATATATATATATATTATGAGGATGCGTTTATATATAAAAATAATATTAATAATGTCTAAAAAGTTGTAAGGGATTCTATTGAGTCGTAGTTGTTATTACAAAAAAGTTTTAATTCATGAAGTATTCGTAAAAATAGGGAAATTAAGAATAGAACGTTTTGGAAGATGCCAGAATATTCCAGTAGATTCGAGAGAATTCAAAAGGTTCTAGAAATATGCAAATTACGCGATATCCCCTATAAAAATAGGTTCTGGGCAGTGAGAAGTTGATTGTTACCCGGGTTTTTTGACGTTATCAACTCCGGCTTTGATTCCAGGAGATTTATATCCAACCGAAAGAATCCCTAAGAAGTGGTCGACCGACTAAAACCTGAAAGAGCTATTAAAAGGATTTGCTGACATTATCAACTCCAGCTTTGATTCAAGAATTTTTATCCAGCCGAAAGAATCTCATAGAAATGTCCGACCAACTAAAACCTGAAAGAGAACCTCATGGAACTATATGGATGAATACATATTTTTGACTCTTTCATTGACCAAACAAATAATTAGTCTTTATATACACATTTAAGAATTTCCAAAAAGTATAGCACTTAACGTCCTCGCCAACTTAACTGAGTAAAGATACTGACCTTACCTTTCTCTTCTCTCCTCGTAACACTCGCCAGTAGTAAACTCTATGTTCCTTGTTTTGAATGCAACAAAAATTGTATATTTGTAAATATTATATTTGGTGTATTTTGTAAATTAAATATTTGTCTTGATTTTTATCTCTGCGTTTTGATCAATCATCTTTTTTTTTTCTTTTGTTACACATAACTCGTAACAATATATATATATATATTTATAATCCTATCGCCACAAGCAAGGTTTTTATTGCTACTGTTTTGCAGGGGTTTACATAGGAGGAAAGTTATAATAAAGAGTGACAGGTTATAGGAGCTGTCAGGAAGTGGGTAAGAGAAAGATGAGAATATTGATGAGAGTGGAGTGGACGGATAAAGGAGCATATGTGAGAGAGAGAGAGAGAGAGAGAGATAGGAAGCAAGTTAGTGAGATAGGAAATGACTATTGACTTTACATTTAAATTTTAGAGATTATAACTGTTGGGAAAGCAAGTAAATGGAAAAGAATTCCACAGGCGGGAAGTGCGAGAGAAGAAGCTGATGGAGTAGAATTTGCATTTACATTTTATTGGTTTCACAATAAAACGTTGGGATCTTGTGACTCGAGTAAATTCATATATAGGGGGCACCAGTGAGCTAAGTTCATCGGAGCAGAAGCCGTGAAAATATTTGTAGAAGAGACACAGGAAAGCCCCACTGCGCCGGTGAGAAAGTGACTGTATCCGAGCTGCCAAGTCGGGATCGATCACATTACAGATTCTCCGTTGGATTTTCTCAAGGACACCCAGGTGGATTGCAGGAGCACCCGACCAGATATGGCAGAAGTATTCAATGCACGGGCATATATCCTTATTTTTCCTTGATAAATGTTCTATGAAGCTTTAAAATAAAGTTATTTCACATATCTTTATGCTTGCTACTATATATATATATATATATATATATATATATATATATATATATATATATATATGTAATGAATTATTTTGAACATTATTTTTACCGATACTCGTATTTAAGTAGATATTCTGTTTTTAATTAAACAGTATTTTATATTTATATCTACCGGCCTGATTATTTCACGATAAACTTTTATGACGAAAATGTGTGCTATCCAGCAGGATTCGAACCTGCGACCCCTATTTACATAGGGGAAGCTACCATTTGATCTGGTACTGTCTTAACCACTCGACCATGAATAGCCTCTTGATCAGACGAGGTTTTTATCATGCTTATATAACACAATTTTCGATCTATCGTAAACAAACCATATCTGCTCTGTAATGTATCGTAATGTCAAACAAATGTAAACATGTTACGGAAATTAACGAAATTTAACGAAACTTGGTTATAATCAACCGACAATTTGTAATGAATTATTTTGAACATTATTTTTACCGATACTCGTATTTAAGTAGATATTCTGTTTTTAATATACTTAAATACGAGTATCGGTAAAAATAATGTTCAAAATAATTCATTACAAATTGTCGGTTGCTTATAACCAAGTTTCGTTAAATTTCGTTAATTTCCGTAACATGTTTATATATATATATATATATATATATATAACAATTGTTTTCCAAATTCACTTAAACATACTACAAATATTTGTTACTGCGCAATACTTAAATATTATCAATTTGCCCTATTTACATTGTCCAAACTGTTGTCTTCATCTTTGCGTTTAAGAAAACTGATGTTTACATTCACAAAGTTTCGGCCGTGTAAATTTCAGTTTTCTTCAGGTAATATGTGTTGGAATTTTGATTTCTGGACTTTTAGTCCAGAGAGGTAGATTGTTCTAATTACACTTACCATTTCTTTGGATATAACAGTTTTGAGTTAATTCGCCTTGATAATTCAATGTGATTGTTCTCCCGCTGTCGACAGAGATTGAACTCAAAACTCGTAGGTGCAATGAATAAATGCGTCGGTTGGTTGATTCAAAAAGTGACTTCATTCAAACAGATCGGGTGCTAACCAGTGGAAGAAATGTAGGTCTAGTTTTGAGAACCAACGTCTGGCATACTTGGGAGTGTCTCACAAGACTCTGTGCCTCACACCACATGACCACCTCTACAGGAACGAAATATCATACTCCGTATCTTGTGAACAAGTCGATAAGTGGTACACTATGACCAACGGGCGAGACCATCACTGCTGACCTGTAATTGCAGCAGTTGGAACACGTGCAAAAGGTATTGAAGCAGGAGCTAGTATTGATTAATTGCAAGGGTAAACTGCTTCTCCATGACAATGTGGTGTGGTTGGCTAAGTATACCATACCGTGACTGTACGTTTCTCCTCGGTCTTTGTACCAACAGATTACCACGCGCAATTCCCTAGACAACAACCACTTTTATGGGAAATTCTTTGCAAATGAGTTAGACTTCTCTGCGTTTTTTACCGCCTGGGCATTGCAGAGTTGGAAGCGCACTGGCAAGATTTTCTGTATGCCAATGACAAATAATTTGAGAATAAATGGGATGTGAAATTTGCTGTATATATATTTTTAATAATTTTAAATTGGAAATATTTTTTGCATTGCTTGTATTTTAATTTTTTCTGTATTGTCTTTGAATTCTTCCGTAATCACTACTGAGAAGAGAAAGAACGCATCGACCGAAAAAAAAAATGCTAGTCTGAACTTATGGAACCATCTTCATTCAATGACTTCAAATAAATTAGCTCTTTCTCAGTCGCTGCATGAACTTGCATGATTCAAGTTGCTATGGAATTATAAATATTTAGCCGTTTTTTGATTAAGTAAAAAAAAAAAAACATGCCATTTTTGATACGACCAATTTCAATGCAACGCGTAGATATTTTTATGTCGAATCTTTCAAACCGCTCAAAGCGAAGACCTCGACGCACACATTATCGTTCTCATCGATCTGTACCGACGTAATTCCTGGAATGCATTAGTGACGTAATTGCTTACGTCACAGTGTCTATGACAACGCTGAATGCGATTTTGATTGGCTGATGTATAGATCGTAACCAAAAGGTTTGATGATATCGCACTGACTATTTTTATCGCGGTGAAATGTATTTTGAAAAGCAGATTCGTTTTCGCTCCGGCCTTGTTTGTGTGTTAAGTGCAAGGCCATTATCAATCGACAGAAAATTATTTCAGTTTTAACATTTCCTATAGACTTCAGATATGATGCAAGTTTTTCCGACAACCGAAAGATGGAATATTCCTGTGAACCATTTAGTAAGTCAAAATGGCATCGAATGAATGAGCAATTTCATTCCAAGGATTAAACTTGTGTCAAATAGATAGAAAGACAGATAAAAAGACCGAGATAGATAGAATAACTGGTATATATATATATATATATATATATATATAATTTATAATAAATATTCACAGCTCTATATATTATATATCGAGCACTGTTTTAAATTAATGTTTTGGACGTTGTAAGCATTCTTTCTTCGTTCTGTATTCACTCGGAGATATATATATATCTGCAGTTTGCTTTTGTTGTTTTCTTGGTGTAGAAAAGTTGTATTAACGATCATTATTTTTTATAATGTGAATGTTGTTGCAGATGTCTACAAATGGATGAATTAACTATAGATAATAAATATATATATAAATTAACTATCGATAATATATATATATAGAGAGAGAATAAATAAAAAACAAGTAGGAAATAAGTGTCTTTGATCTAACATGTTTCACTTATAACAAGCTTCTTCAGAGATTCTTCAAAGACGAATGATTTAAAAATTCATGTTGATTAAGATACGGTTTCATTGGTCAGATACGTGTCACGTGTGATAAAGCAACGGATGAATATTAAAATGTAGAAGATAAAATTTGTGTTATTTTTAATTGTATGTG
>JBBBDQ010000341.1:115000-315000 GCA_037127315.1 Ascarosepion bandense | reverse complement strand
ATATGTATATGTGTATATATTTGTGTGTATATATGTGAGTGTATATATATATGTGTATATATTTGTGTGTATATATGTGAGTGTATATATGTATATATTTGTGTGTATATATGTGAGTGTATATATATATATATATGTGTATATATTTGTGTATATATTTGTGTGTATATATGAGTGTATATATATATATTTGTGTGTATATATGAGTGTATATATATATATATTTGTGTGTATATACGAGTGTATATGTGTGTACATATTTGTGTGTATATATGAGTGTGTGTATATATTTGTGTGTATATATGAGTGTATATATATATATGTGTGTATATATTTGTGTGTATATATGAGTGTATATATATATATGTGTGTGTATATATTTGTGTGTATATATGAGTGTATATATATATATGTGTGTGTATATATTTGTGTGTATATATGAGTGTATATATATATATATATGTGTGTATATATTTGTGTGTATATATGAGTGTATATATATATATGTGTGTATATATTTGTGTGTATATATTTGTGTGTATATATGAGTGTATATATATATATGTGTGTGTGTGTATATATTTGTGTGTATATATGAGTGTATATATATATATGTGTGTGTGTGTATATATTTGTGTGTATATATGTGAGTGTATATATGTGTGTGTATATATGTGAGTATATATATATGTGTATATATGTGTGTGTATATATGTGAGTATATATATGTGTATATATTCGTGTGTATATATGTGAGTATATATATATGTGTATATATTTGTGTGTATATATGTGAGTATATATATTTGTGTATATACTTGTGTGTATATATGTGAGTGTATATATATGTGTATATTTTTGTGTGTATATATGAGTTTATATATATATATTTGTGTGTATATATGTGAGTGTATATATATATGTGTATATATATGTGAGTGTATATATATATATATGTGTATATATTTGTGTATATATATGTGAGTGCATATATATATATATGTGTATATATTTGTGTATATATATGTGAGTGTATATATATATATGTGTATATATTTGTGTGTATATATGTGAGTGTATATATATATGTATATATTTGTGTGTATATATGTGAGTGTATATATATATATGTATATATTTGTGTATATATATGTGAGTGCATATATATATATGTGTATATATTTGTGTATATATATGTGAGTGTATATATATATATATGTGTATGTATTTGTGTGTATATATGTGAGTGTATATATATATATGTATATATTTGTGTGTATATATGTGAGTGTATATATATGTATATATTTGTGTGTATATATGTGAGTATATATATATATATATATATATGTGTATATATTTGTGTGTATATATGTGAGTGTATATATATATATATATGTGTATATATTTGTGTGTATATATGTGAGTGTATATATATATATATGTGTATATATTTGTGTGTATATATGTGAGTGTATATATATATATATATATGTGTATATATTTGTGTGTATATATGTGAGTGTATATATATATATATGTGTGTATATATTTGCGTGTATATATTTGCGTGTATATATGTGAGTATATATATGTGTATATATTTATGTGTACGTGTATATATGCGGTCAAAGATGTGGGTGTAAATATGTGTGCGTCTGTTTGTGTGTGTAAAGATTCGCAAATACAGCGTATTCTAGAAGGGACTAAATGGGAAAGTAATAATTCGGAAATGGTGAGATTGTTACTTTTCCAAGACAACTTACCCGACCACAGATATGTCGGAGAATCAAAAGAAAATGGTTAAATCCATCGCGTAATAGAAAAGTCAATCTAAGCAAAATACCAAGAATATTATTCGCTCAGTTTATTTTTGCCAGATTTTGAATTATGAACCTTTGTGACTCTGAAATGCTTTGACTGACCTTTCAACTTCTTGATGCACATTCGTGAATGTTCTTAAATTTATAAACCTTTATAAACCGATCACATACTCGCCTTTGTATATAATCACGTTCAGAAAAATAAATCCTATATTTGCTCTGATAAAATCTCTCATCGAACGAAATGCTAAAAATAATTTTCCTCTTATCTCTTTATATATATATATATATATATATATATATCCGAGTGAATACAGAACGAAGAAAGAATTTTTACAATATTAATTTAAAACAGTGCTCGATATATAATACATAGAGCTGTGAATATTTATTGTAAATTATATTTTAGAACATGTACATAATTATTTTATATATATATATATATATATATATATATATACCTACTACAAATGGTACATTTATTTCGACATTAAAACTTCAGAAGAAAAGAGGCTTTCTATTCCTATACATACCGCCTGATGAGACATTGAAGTTTCAATGTCGAAACAAATGTACCATTTGTAGTTGATATATATTTATATATATATATATATATTATGTACATGTTCTAAAATATAATTTATAATAATGTGTGTGTGTGTGTGTTCCGGAAATTAACGAAGATTAACGAAATGGTCTTTAAATGGTTTTTCGTAACAGAAATTTATCGTAAATAAACAGGCCAGTAGAAATAATATATAATACTGTTTGATTAGAAACAGAATATTTACTTAAATATGAGTACCGATCAAAAATAATGTTCAAACAAATCATTTCTGCACCTTGTTATTATTCTAATGGTGGATGTGTTTATAGACTTGTGTATGTATTTTTGTAAGGATATGTGTGTTCGTACTTGTATATATGTGGGTATATGTGTGTGCATATATATATATATATATATATATATGTCTATATAGACCTTTGTTGAACCCCACGTTAAAATATAATAAAATTTACTTATATTTTTAATTTTAATGCTAAATCTATATTACCTTTATAAAAAAAAAATAATTTTGGTAAATTTTTAGCAGAACCCATACAATATATATGAGAATTCGGTTCCTTTCGTACTAAGCCGCCTTAAATTTAGTTTCTTAAATTTTAAAATAATTAAAATTAACTTGTGAATTGCGAATATCCTTTAGATATATAAGTAAATTATGTCCGGGTATGTGTGTGTGTGTGTGTGTGTGTACTTGTAGTAATTGATTCTTTTGAAAGATATTTTTATTTTGAATTTGAAATTCAGGATTTGTATTTGAATACGTATGTCAAAT
The DNA here is from genome assembly GCA_037127315.1 of Ascarosepion bandense. Classification (NCBI taxonomy): domain Eukaryota; kingdom Metazoa; phylum Mollusca; class Cephalopoda; order Sepiida; family Sepiidae; genus Ascarosepion; species Ascarosepion bandense. The sequence goes on along the minus strand of JBBBDQ010000341.1, from coordinate 311,837 downwards.
TTTTTTAATAAAATTTGTCCCAGTCATTATTTGTTTAAACAAAATCTCTTTGATAAATTTTTCAATGTTTCTTTCAACATTAAGGGTAGCAGTTTTCTTTTGTTTCTAAGGAAAAAAAAACTTATTTTTCTTGGCTAACTTCCCAATCAACCACTCCTTCCCCTTTTCTCCTTTTGTTCCCCACCCCGCCGCTTCTGTTCCTCTGACATTGATTTTAAACTTTGGTTTGGTGGAGGGGTATGTCTTCTCGTAAGAAACATATATATCGGTGTGATTTCCCTTTTTTAGTTCCTTAAATTTCAAAATTGTTAATCCCAACCAATTCTATTTTCCTATGAATGGAGATTTTTTTTTACTTCTGCCGGTATAAAATCTTATAATACATTTGAATTGGAGTAAATAAACTTTTCGTTTCGCCGTTGCTGATGAAGCGAGGATCTCCTCGTAGAAATGGCTATTCAACGGATTTAAATATCAAAATTTTTGTTATATATATATATATATATATATAAATGTGCTCTAAAAAGAAAGGACGTCATACTTATCCCAAAACCCGAGGAACCTTTCGGCCAACACTTTTTCAAGGGCTTCGTTGGCAATAATTATGAAGAGGGCTAAACGAAGACAATATCAATAGGGGAATTACTCACAGTACAAGGAGAAAGTGGAATACGTTTAAAAACTCTATGTGTACTGTATTTGCCGAATTATTGGACGCACCCAGATTATGGTATGTAATATTTATGAAACAAAAAGTGCGCACATCACAAACAAAAAACAAAACAAAATTATAACTTTCATGTGATATTTTTACTAATCATGAAGAAACGCTTACGGTATTAGGATACTACTTGTACTTTTTAAAATAGCAGTCAGATAAGGTTTCATTAGCAGGACATTTTTTGGGGAAAGAAAAATGATAGTACACTTCCTCCTACATTTATTGAAAATTATTTTAGTTGTCTGTCAGGGAGCAGTGGACTTGAACCTGAATCGTCTAAGACACAAGTACTAACTGGCCATGTTCTATCATCATCAGAACCAAAACTGTCGAACCTACGAAAAAACAAGGAAGGCTTTACAAATTCGACTTCTTCCTACATCTAGCATCAGTATGCAGTCAATGCCATCGGCTCTTCTATGCAAGAATTAGTCTACTTTGTCATCGACGCCATCGTCTTAAAAGAAGCGATTAGGAAAGAAGAAATTTAATTCTTGGATACGAGATAAAGACGACAACTAAGATAATATTAACACGTTTTCACATTCTCTTCATTAGATAAGAAGACTCATAATTTAACACAAACTGATCTATCTATCTATCTAAGGTCTGTTCATATCTATCTATCTATCTATCTATTGCCACACTCTCACATATGTACGTTTGTAGGGATTTTCAGTTTTTCCACATCTCTAACAAATGTTACACAATGTCAGGATTGATGTTTGATTTAGCGGCATCATCATAGAAAAAATTGCTCAGTTCCTCCGGCACTTCGCCTTAATGACCCCGGCTTCCTCCCGAACGAGAAGTACTGCCTGAAGGGATTGACACCTGGAGCTTAAGCTAATATATATTTCAAAATTCCTCGACAGAAGCGAATTTCTATACATTGTGAGTATAACATATTTATAGTTCTAATTTCATATATATATTTACACAAGTAGATACTTGTGTAAATATATATATGAAATTAGAACTATAAATAACATATATATATATATATATATATATATATATATATATATAATCAACTACATGCACTACGTTTAATATTATTAGCTGCATTTTGTTTATGATAATTTTTTAAAATTAAGAAAGTAATTTATGAAAATATTTTCCCTATATGTATACAGGATATTTCATATAAAAATAAAACATTAGTAAAATTTTATCTTTTTCTGGTGTTGTGACAAAATCTGTATGAATTTGACCGGACATTCAAAGTTTCACGTTATTCTTGTTCTATGTGCCTTGTCCTTTCAGGACGTAGGCGATCATGGCTTTCCACGTCTCCCTATCACTGGTGGTTCTTATCACGCTTTCTTCTTAGCCGCTGTGTGACACTATCTCCCGCGGGTATACTTTCTTTTGTTTGGTTTAATGCAACGGATAGAGAGAAATTACTATTGGTAGTGTTATTAGTTGTGCTCTGTTGTAACTCGCGATGTGAGCTCATGTAAAAAATTATATTAATAATATTATATACTTGTAAAATCCGGGGAATATAACAATTAACTATTTTTGGGAAAGAAAGGTAGAAATTTAATTATTATTCTTTCGTGGTCGAAGCAGATATTTTGGGCAAAACTAAAATTTTATGAGTAGCCAAAAAAAAGTTTCAGAATTTGTTGATGGGGTCAGGCGGAGTTAAAGTCCCCCAAAAGATCTGAATATGATGTAATCGAAAGGAAGTGAGCTGGTGAGATTTCATTCGTCGAATTACCCCCTCCTGCAAATCGAGCTGGTGGAAAACGATCTCATTGGTCGAAGGCTTCGATTCGGCCAGATCCCTCGAGAGGATTGGAATGGTTTTAAAACTCCGGACTCGGCGAGAAAAATTAGTTGAGTAGTTTTGTAGCCATTTTGTAGCTTTGAGTTGTTCTCAGAGCAGAGTCGGAGTGAGTCTCTGGAATTATAGTCAAAATGTAACGACAGTGGAAAAAGGTTCCCAACTGGGGAGCCATGACCCACGCCTGGTCGCCTACCATAGAACTTATGGATAAAGAGTTAATATCGAATGAAGCCTGCCGCCGATTAACTTAAAGGGTTAATGTTGAATAATGCGCCTCCGAGAGGAATCCCGAAAGAACGTTATTGTTTCAAAACTTATTTTAGAGAATCAAAATTTCTGATTACTCTCGACAAAAAAAACAAAAACGCCCGCACTGCTATGAAAATAATTTTTAAAGTTGGGAGCTTCCAGGCGAAAAGGATAAACCAACCCCCACACACCGCCGCTACGTCGCCGCCATTATCCGCTTCATATTCGGCAAATCCCGTCAAGTTCCGAAAGGACCCGAAAGAACTTTGTTGTTTAAAAGTTGTACAGAGAATTGACTGCGCTGGTTATATAAAACATGTGAAAAGACTTTAACGGATATTTAATGAATACGCGAAAAGACTTTAGTGAAAATTTGAAGAGCTCTGTTTAACGAAACTTAGAAAAGACATTTTTATTTAAGGATCAAAAACTCTGATATGTTTAAACGAACGAACTCTCTCTCTCCGTTGTAAACCGGCAGTGTATCATTCTGACAATTGTATTTTCTGCTCTTGTGGAAAAAAACTTCGTTTTTTTTTTTTATATAAAGACATTCTTCGTAACTCCCCAGGCGTATTCGACCTTATTCATTTATTTTATTGATTTATTTTTGGTGCCGTGTTTATTTTTAGCCACAAGTGTACACCAGTGTCCTGACTGGCTTTGGGTGGAAAGACGTCTACTGAAATTGCACAAGGCGACCTCTGAGATCAATTAACAACGTGAGCAGTAGCACGTTGTTGCAATAGACATCTTGAAAACCACCTTTTGTGACGAGATCGTCACGACCAGCAGCAACGACCAAACTAACCGGCCAGCCGGGTGGCAGTGTCACAACTGGTGCCGTCACGACCGTCGGCAAGAACGAGCGTCACAATTAGGTGAGCCAGCCCCGAGCATAAGGCATTCCTCTGTCTCTTTTTCCCTCTATCTGACCTGTTAGTAAGAGAAAGGGCAAGAGAAGGATGGGAACACATGAGTGGAGACAGTTGTAAAGGTAGAGAGAAAGGAAAAGAACAAGATATACAGGGTGATGTAGAACGGGCTGAAGTTAAATGGATAAGAGACTGAAATTGACATTGCATTTAAATTCATGGAGATTATAGCTGTCAGTAAAGCAAATATATGGAAGGGAGTTCTACAGGCGGGAAGCGCGAGAAAAGAAGCTGGTAGAATAGAATTGTTGCCTGCATTTGGTTGATCTAACTGTAAAAGGGTAGGAACTTTGTTACCAGTCTGGTTGCCCGAGTAAATTCTTGTGGAGGGGGCACCAGTGACGCAAGTTCGTCAGCAGAAGCCATGAAAATATTTATAAAAGAGACAGAGGGAAGCCACATCCCGACGATGAGAAAGTGGCTGGAGTCGAGCTGACAGATTTTTCTCTGGAGCCTGTCAAGAACACTGAAATGAGCAGCAGAGGTGTCTGAGCAACAATTAATTAAAACACAAAAACTAAAATTGCACATCCGCAAAAATGGATCTGAACGAGTGAAAACATTTTAGAAAAACCCAGACCAAGACAAATTTCACAAGTCGGTGTGAAAATTAAAATTCTGGATTGTGATTGGATAGGAAATAGGAAATTGATCTACGACCCCTGTCAAATGTAACAAAAGAAACTTCAGGCAAGACCCAGACATACAGAAGTCGAGTCACACGTTCGTTCATCTTCCTCATCACTCGCTCATCGTCAAAGAAACAACCACAACAATAAGACATCATCAACTTACTCCTAAAAACTAACGTCTAATAAGTGCAATTTCCTTTTTTGCTTCACTTTCCTTTTCACTTTCTTGCCGGCCATAAAAAAGGAAAGGAACACAGACTTTATTAGTAGCCTGTTAATCTTTCTACATATACAAATTCTGCTACTATAAGCTCTGAATTTCTGTGGAATGTTTATCTACTTACATTTTCTCTTTGAACATTTAACTCATACAAATTAAGTAACGACATGCATTTTATAATTGAACATTTTCTTCTTACAAATTTGTTATTCTGTTTAGTAAATAAAATTTTACTTTATCATACAAGACGAATTATTCTTCCACATTCCAATATCCAACCTTCAACCTTCTGATATTTTAAATTGTGGGGACTTCGGCTGTGTTTGACACAAGGCCAATCTTATAGGCTCCTGCACTATCGAGGCTAAGTTTAGTTCGGGATTACCACGCTGGCTTTGTATATTGTCGGGGCGCTCTCCACCTTTCCATCGAAATGGAATGTTCGAATCACTATATAAAATAGTAGTGATTATACCTCGAGGAAGTAACTCGAGTGAGCGAGTCAGTCGGGTATTTCCGGTATTGCACCGGAAGTGTTCTACTAGTCAATCTATCATGTCTCTACGACGATACTGTATACTAATTACCTTGTTCTGTCTTCTACTAATCCCCACCTCTTGTAAATACTTCTCTTTCCTGTCAATACACCTACTTTTATACTATTACATTGTTTTGTATTATTTCACATAATTATGTTACCGGACGCAACATATATAGATATCGGTTAGTATCCTGGAAATTCTGAACAGTTTATTCAATCTAGTGGGGTAAACTGTTCTCGTTTCCATGTTCATGTCTAGGGATATCTTGTTTAGTTCTTATTTTTGAACTGCTCAGTTATTGCTCGCTCTGTCTCGACTAAATCTATGTAAACACGGCTCGTCCCAGAAATTTAACTCACAATTGTCAGTATACGTTGAGGTAACATGAACAAAGATAAGAACAACAATCTGAATGTAAATAAAGGATATCACATGTAACTTTAAAAGAAAAAAAAATGATATCATCAAGATGTTGATATTTCACAATTCGGGTTTTGATCAGCTGTGGCCGAGTTGGCCTATTGCTTGCCTCTTCTTTTACAAAGGTGGACGCACTTTCAAATCATGCGCCTATTTTTCTTTAATAAAATTTCTCGAATATTCAGACCGGTGGACGGAAATAAATAGATTGTTTAATTAATAAACGGAGCGTCTACTCTAATATGTGTATCGATGAAAATAACTTTGAAAGTGATAAAATTTGTCAGATTAATAAATGAAAAGAAACAAAACTACTTTAAATAAAACGTTAGGAAGGAAACCCCTATCATCAGTAAAAAGAGCGATAAAAGCTACTGTGCTTCAAAAACCTATTTTTTGAAAAATTTGCAAACGTTTCACACTAATAAAATGTTTGGAAGGAAACCCCCATCAATACTGGAAAGAGTGATAACAGCTACTGGACCTGGGAAACCTATTTTCTTGTCTTGAAAAATTTCCTAACGTTTCATACTACTATTAATAAAAGGTTAGGAAGGAAATCCCATCAATACTGTAAGAGCGATAACAGCTACTTGGTTTGAGAAAACTATTTTCTTAAAAAATTGTTTAAGGAGAATGATTCTATTAATTTCAATCGGCAGCAGCACTAGCTTTTAGGTTAATTAATTCCGAATATTTCCTTGTAGAAAAACGGCTATACATTACCAATACTATAACTATATCTCGCCATTTTGAAGGAGATCCATGATTCCGTTCTTAAAGTCCTTATATTTGTAGGTGGTGAACAGTGAGGCAGGTCGATTTTGGAATCGTGGTAATGCACTCAATTTGATGGCCGGCGTTTTATATCATGACACAGAAACTTTTTTTTAATCGTTTCACCCCAAGCAAATCAGTACCGCCACTGATGCGCAGGGGGCTACATAATAGCAAAAGTTTAGATAGGAGGAGAGTGAAGAAAGAGATGAACCAGCTACAGTGGGTGTCAGAGAAAGGGCAAGAGAAGGATGAGAACACAGGTGTGAAGACAGTTTTAAAGGTAGAGAGAAAGGAAAAGAACAAGATATACAGGGTGATGTAGAAAGAACTGGAGTCAAGTGAATAAGAGATGGGTATTGACATTGCATTTAAATTCCTGGAGGTTGTAGCCGTCAGGAAAGCAAGTATATGGAAGGGAGTTCCACAGGCGGGAAGTGTGAGAGAAGAAGCTGCTGGATCAGAATTGTTGGCTGCATTTGGTTGATCTAACTGTAAATGAATGGGACCTTGTGCCAGCATGTTTGCACGAGTAAATTCTTGTGGCGTGGTGGGGGGCACCAGTGACTTAAGTTCGTCGGAGCAGAAACCATGAAAATATTTGTAGAATAGACAGAGGGAATCCACATCCCGCCGGTGAGAAAGAGGCTGGAGTCAATCTTCCAAGTCGGGACATATCACATGTTTATCCTTTGGAGCCTGTCGAGAACACTGAGATGAGCATCAGGGGTGCCTGACAATATATGACAGCAGTATCCTATGCACGGACGGATGGTTGATTTGTATATGTGCAAGATGGATTCAGGCGGAAAAAAACCTCCTGTCCCGACACAGTGACCCAAGAATATTTCTTTTGAAAATCTTTACTGTTTTTTTGTGGAAACGAAATTAAAGATTAAATTTAGGTTCAAAATCGTACCGTTGGAATTTTATTCCGGTGATCAGTGAAAGCCTTATCGCACAGCTTTATAAAATTTAAAATATATTGAAGCTTCAAAAAATATATATGGACAAGATATATGGCATAAATGTTGGTAAAATTCGCCGTAATTTATGGATAAAGTGCAGGGATCAGTTTATGTATTGATTATAATAGAGAATCAATCTCCTGAATGTATATTATATAGTAACAACAGTCCATTATGGTCACAAAGTAAAGGAATGAAGGTAATGTTGACAACGTTCCTGGATATAGAGTATCCTCTTGGCATCTGCTGACCATGTCCGTCATAGTATAGGGATATAGAGTATCCTCGCCGTACGTAATCTGTTCAATGAAACAGCGTCAAAGACCATCACTCTCGAATCAGACACTCTCCAGAATCGGATTGGACCTCCAATACTCGGAAAAAATATGGCCACCTTTTATACACGTCGCATTGAATATTTTGAGCTTCCTGATTGGTTAATCCTTTATTGGTGAACTATAAAATTGGTTGGCTCATGGGTGTCTGCACAGTATAGTTATGTACCAAAAAGTCAAACAACAAAAGCATTTTACTAAATCATTGTGCCATCAAATAAGACCTTTATTTACTTCAAAAGAAAATGATACTGAACCGTTTAACTATGCTATAATGTGATATGTTATACTGTGCAGTAGTTTTAATGTGTTTTTAAATAAATAATGCAAACGAAAACATTATGTCTGAGAATTTGTGCCCAAGAATATTATGGTGTTATACAGACTTTTATATATTTTCTTATTTTCATTATGATCTAACAAATCTTATTCATAGAGTAGCTTTTTTAGTAAACTTTTGCGATTTTTTTACAGTTTTTACTTATCGAACGAAATAAAACAACCTGCATATTCCGCTTGTGGTAATTCATAATCAGAATGCTGATTTGAATATACGAGGGTCATTCAACAAATAAGGTGAATTTTTGGTATAAGGACTTCTACGAAGGTCATTCAATTAATAAGGTGAATTTTTCAGTATAAAAACTTCTTATAAAGATAGAAGATAACTTTTTTTAAAATTTTTCCTTTACTTCTTTGTCAAAAGGATTTAAATTTTTTGCTGATTGAAAAAAAAAAACTTTGAGAGTTTTGGAGATTAACAAAGATGGCAGACCAAGAAGCATGCTCAAGTATTGAACAGAGGTCAGTTATCAAGTTTTTCGTTGCTGAAGAGTACAAACCAGTTGAAATTCATAGGAGAATGTCAACTGTGTATGGTGCCACATGTTTCAGCCCCAAAAATGTTTATAAGTGGGCTAAATTGTTGAAAGAAGTTTGAAAGTGACGATGCAGTCAAAAGTGCTGTGAGCGATTGGCTGAGACATCAGTCCAAAGATTTTTACGCTAAGAGAATACGGAAGCTTGTGCACAGATGAGAAAAGTGTATTACACTGTTGGGAGACTACGTTGAAAAATAAAAAAAGTAAGCTTCAATCTGTATTAGAAAAACTCACCTTATTTATTGAATGACCCTCGTATTTTCCGTTCGATGTATCGTATACAAAAGATATCAACTTTATTTGAATTTCTTCTTGAAATAGTAAACGTTTGAAGTCAGTCTGTAAGCAAAAACCTGCGGAAATTTGCTATTTCTGTACAATTTTTCAGACGATCTTTAAAACTAAATGCGCAGAAATTGATAAAATCTATGAAACTATTTTTGGTTTCATTACTTAACATACCCAATCACAATATTCATGTCGAGTGTAATGTTGATCATCTAAAAAACGAAACATGAACCTGTTCGAATGAACATGTTTTTGAGGATTTCAATAAATTGGATTTTTTTCCATTTAGAAAATTAGTACTAATCGAAATTGATAAAGTAAGGCGAGCCTACTTTACACAGTAAAAAGAAACTTCAGATATTGGAGGCCATCTAAATTAAATCAAAGCAACCCATACTCAATAAAATCACATTTCAATCTAGTCACAAGACATTACATTGCATTTAGACATATTGCACTGTTGTTAACATTCCGGTCTCTCACTAAGTGTCATAGAACAGCATTTTAATTTTATGTCTTACGTATGCTATTCCGTGACTGTTATCGTCGCATAGCGGTGTTTCATGTCAACACAAAAAATATCATCTTTGATGTTGGATATCTTTATGTTCACGCCCCACCACTACTCTGAAGATGGCACATGTGAGCCGAAAGCTTAGAACCAGCGTAATAAAAATATCCAAATGTTGAACATTTTTTTCTTTTTTTCACTAAAATTCAAAACTATATATATATATATATATATATATATATATATATATATAAGGTAGAATCATTGGTATTTTGTTAGGTAAATTCCGACGGAGAAAAACTCCAAACAGAACTCAATTTATTGCTAAATTTAACAGAGTAATATAATCAAGAAAAAAGTTTGGGTATTTTACAAATCCATGGGTAGTAAATATTTATGATTTGGGTCTGAAGAGCAGCTTAGCCGCGAAATATTTATTACCCATGGATTTGTAAAATATCCAAACCTTTTCTTGATTTTATATATATATATATATATAAATGTAAACTTATCACAATACTCGTTTCGAAAACCTTCTGAGTAAATACGCAGCAGGAAAAAATGGTTGTAAAAAAGGAAAGAGCTAAGTACGTGAACATCAGTCAAAGTACGTAACCCAAAGAAAAAACCCGAGACGAGTTCCCTATATCTTATCGCCTTCTTTTAGCCTCTTTAGCCAACCTTCCCTGAAGATCCGGTGAGGTGAAACCTTGGTAGGTTTGTTGGCTCCTTAGGTTATTTACTTATATATATATATATATATATATTGTTTAACACCAATGTCATTTTTTCAGTGGTTATTACAAATAAAATGTATTTTGGCAAGCAGGTTTTTTTTTGTGAAGTGCTCTTTATCGGAGTGTTGATACAGCGTTGATAGGTACAAAGAGTTTGTCTCTTTAACAGACCAGATTCATGCCTTCGAAATTTCGTGAGGACACCGTTATGATGTTCTCACTCGTCAGGGCTCTATGTTGAGACAAGTGAGAACAGCCTTGGTTGGCAATCAGTCTACCGCAGAAAATAATGGCAAATAGCCCTAACAAGTGAGAACATCATAATGGTGTACTCATGAAACTTCGAAGTCGATATGAATCAGTTTAATTAATTAGAGCAACTCTTTGTGTGTATATATATATATATATATATATATATATATATATATATATATATATATATATAAACAAATTACTTAAGAAGATCATATTAAAGTAAAACAAGGTACAAAAAATTAGCGACTTATAAAATATGTTAGGCGCCATTCGACGGACACTTTTTCAAACAACAATCGTCTGAAATTATTATTATTTTTTTTTAAGCATTTCACCCCAAGCAAAACATTCCACTGCCACTATTGCGCAGGGGGTTACATAGAGGAAAGCGATGAGAAAGCGTGGTTAGATATAGGAAATGTCAGAAGGAGGGATATAGACGGGTAAGGATACCGAGGATGAGGGTTGGGTAGATGGGAAGAGTGTTTGAGAGAATGGATGCGAGTTAGTGTGTTAGGTGTCTATTGATCTTACATTTAAACTCCTGGAGATTGTAGCTGTCAGGGAAGCAAGTATGTAGAAGAGAATTCCACAGGCGGGAAGTGCGAGAAAAGAAGCTGTTGGAGTAGAAATTATTAAAACTAAGTTGTTATAATGCTGTTATAGTCCGGAACATTTTCACGACTAGAATGGCTTTCCTTCCTTGCCGTAAAGATGCTTTGCCTGCCCATTATAGTAATTTAATTATTTATCATTCATCATTTCTAGTGTCGATGTAAGGTCGACTATGTGAGTAAACCTATCCAGAGATTGAAAGTTAGAATCGCCCAACATGTCCCGGGTCAGACACGTAAGCATGAGCCTGTGATATCCAGGTATTCAGACTCATGCCTCTGCAATCGGCGAGAAATTTTAATGCTGTAGCTTGAAGGAGAAATTATTCTTTAATTTTTTTCTTGGTATTGCACAGAGTACGGAACAGACTCCATCTTGATATTATTGAGTCATTAATGTTATCATTAATATGCGGAAGCCTGCTCTGCGCATACAACGAGAATTGAAATTTAAATTGGCCCTCTTTAGGGGGAGCAATTAATTAGTGGAGGAAAATTTTCTCCCCTACCCCTCTATTATATATTGAGTTCTTTTAGACTCGGTAGATAATAAAGATTTTTTCTTGTTGATCACTTAATTTTAATAGTTACCGACGATTGTTGTTTGAAAAAGTGTCGGTTGAATGGCGCTTAGCATATTTTATAAGTCGCTAATTTGTTTGTATCTTGTTTTTGTTTAATATGATTCCCTTTTACTTCATTAAGTGTTTGTGATTATATATATATATATATATATATATATATATATATATATAGAATAATAAATTGAAAATGCAACTAGAGGCTTTGAAGTGCTCAACGCCCAAATTGTATATACAGAGCAAATGTTAAACCTAATGTCGCTCTCATGATCTTCTCATGACTAGGACGGGAATATATATATATATATATATATATAGTCATCCGCAGACAGATCAGTTTCGCCGTATCACAGTTCATCAGTACGGTTAGACTCCGATTGCTTTTTTTACCCAGGATTGAAACCCGACCGAAATGGTGTCAGTCGGCGACTCTACCCCTGGGCTATAGGCGTTCGGTGGAAGTAGGCAGACTTTTGGCGCATATCATTACACGCGCCTAATAGCTAGAGCGCTCTAATTCATTTCATTGAATGAGCGATGCATACACGCCAGAATAGCTATTGTTTTATGAAAGTCTACTATTTTTCCAGAGTGTTCAATCAGGGTGTGAGAGCATATATATATATATATAGAGAGAGAGAGAGAAAAGTGAGACACACACACACACACACACACACACACATATATATATGAGACATATATATATATAGAGAGAAAGTGAGATACAGAGATATATATTTAGAGAGAAAAAGTGAAACAGATATATATATATATATATAGAGAGAGAGAGAGAGAGAAAAGTGAGACATTTATTTATATATATATAGAGAGAGAGAGAGAGAGAAAGTAAGTGAGGCATATATATAGAGAGAGAGAAAAAAGTGAGACATATATAGGTATACATAGAGAAAGAGAGAGAAAAGTGAGACATATGTATATATATATATATGGAGAGAGAGAGAGAAACAAGTGAGATATTTATATATATATATATATATAGAGAGAGAGAGAGAAAGTGAGACACATATATGTGTGTGTGTGTGGATGTGCGTTGTGGTGCATAGGATATTGGCTCGGGAAAAGAAATTGAAGTGTTGAATTCCAGTTGAATTCGTTGCATTCATTTATTTGCAAATACTCATGGGAAAAGTATAAATCCATCTCTTCCCTATCCAGCTTAGGGTTAAATAGCAGAACAGATTTGGTTCTGTAGCCTTGGTTGGTAACTAATCTACCACAGAAAGTAATGGCAACCTACTGCGGAAAAACCTTCTGCCTATTCAGTCATTTTCGAATGATAAATAATCGCTTAAGCATTTATCACTTATGGCACTTAAATGACTGATATATATATAATTAAACAATCTATATATATATATATATATATATATATATATATATAGCTTGTTTAATTACTTAGTTTTTGGTCATAATAAAATTAGGTCAGTACACATTTGGTCATATTAAAATTAGATCAGTACACATTTGTATTAAAATGTGCTCAATACATTTATATTTAGAACTTTTGAATATTTTTCATTTGTAAACGAGTTATTACGCAACCCAGGTTTCTACCATGTGGTGTCTTCAGGCAATTTGCAATAACTTATTGCAAATCGCCTTAAGACACCATATGGTAGAAACCTAGGTTACGTAATAACTCGTTTACAAATAAAGAATATATATATATATATATATATATATGAATTTCAATTAGCTGTTAAACAAAATCTCGCATTTAAACGGCACCTTTTGTAAAAACTTTGTTACAACCGAAGATTTAATACAAGATGATAATTATACAATCTGTATAAAAATTACAAAATTGTTTTAAACTTTCCAACATATCTTTATAAATTGCTCATTTACTGCTCATATAACATCTATCTTGAGAGGCTCTTGAGTCTTGCATAACTTGAACATTATTAAAAAGGAATCAAGCTATTAAGATCAAACAAAAGCATCCAGAATAGCATTGTCAAGTTCATCTTAGTTGGCAAATTGCTGCCTAGCTTTGTAAACAGTCTCCTTGAGAATATTCAATAAGTTTTCAATCGAATTAATATCAGGCAAACGAGCCAGTCATTTTGTTCAAACAAGGCTTGATGAAACCCATTTAATTTTGATTTTGTTTCTTTTTCAAGTGTGATTGAACATTATCATGCATAAAATCATCTACTTTGAACGTTTAACTTTTTAGTTGAACCATGCTTTCTCGTGTGCAGAAAGACAAAATGAGTATCTTTCTCAAGCTGTTGTCTTTAACAGCATCTGGAATTCACCGTGGGTCCACCACTTAACCAGCTATAATCTCATCAAAAGATCACTCTCACCTTTGCCTCGTTAACATTTCTACCTATAGGAATGGTTTCTGCTAATCCCCACGCAAATACAGAACACAGATCAGTTAGATGATATCCTTGACTTGCTGCTATCAGACCTGTATCAGAATCATTCAAGGTTTTCAATGAATTTATTCAATGTTCGTTGGTATCTGATGATCATATTGCCAACTTTTATTATTGTTCAATGTTTGGCAATCTCTTGTCTTTAATCTTGCCTGGAGCGGAGAACAAACGTCTTTTTACAGAAATTAAGAGAGCGATGGTTATTTGCCTATTCTGTTTATATTTTATTAAAGTTTGGCAACAATGCCTCGTCATTTTACAATTAAAATTGCTAAATGCAGTCGTAACTTCTCTGCTATTATTTTTTTTCGCACTTCCTGCTTGTGGGACTTTCTTCCGGTTTCTTGTTTTAACTTCAATCTTCAAAAAATTAAATGCAGTGTCAATCATTCTTGTTTCTTGTTCTTTTATTGTTCTCGTCTTTTCATAATGTTTTTCTTATTCTTTTACACTCAGTAACCCATTGTCTTCGTTTAGTGGCTTTGTTGCCTTGCTGGGGATGAAAGGATAATTTTTTTGTTTATTAAAATACATTTTATCTATTACTGTTTATTTATTTATTTTTTAGATTAAGTGATATTGATTGATCTAAAAAGAGTATATTTCACAGTTATAAGTCATAGTAGACAACATGTTGTTTTGCTGATATAAAACACTTTTATGAACTTCTAATAAATAAATAAACAGTAATAGATAAAATGTATTTTAATAAACAAAAAAATTACCCGTTCTGTTTCCCATTATTAATAACTAGCAGTATAGCCCGGCGTTGCTCGGGTGTAATGAAAGCTTTAAAATTAATCCATTGTCCTGGAGCTCAGACTCAGCCTAAAGAATATTTGTGTGAAGTTTGGTGAGAATCGGATAAAAATTGTGGATTTGTATAAAGGACATACAGACAGATAAACAGATATATACACAAACATCTTGCCTTATATATATATATATATATTATCGATTTTCTGCACTATTGTAAGAACTGCAACCTTGAATATCGTTTCTTATATCTTTGTCTATGAGTGTATCAAATTTGATTAAAATCGGACCACTCCTTCTATAACCCGATTTTTTTGATTATCGATCTTCGATATTTATCGGGGGTACCTCGATACAAAACCTAGCTAAGAACACTCGCAGACGCTTATAGTACAACTGTGTAAATTTTCAAGAAAATCGGTTCAACCGTTTCGGAGTCTATAGGTAACGGTCTCTCTCTCACACACACAAACAGATACACATGCAGAGTTCAGTAAATATTGAAACTTAGCTTAAGTTCAATTTATAAATAACTTTAGATTTAGATGTGATGATTCAAACTAATTACAGAAGAAAAATATTGAAAATATTGTTTTGAAGAAAATATTAAAGTTTTTTTGGATGACAAAATTATCAGACAGTCAGTTAAGCGCTATACGTGATATACGCTTGAACGATCATGTCTAGAAAGAGACATGACTACCTGGGCAGAAAGTTTTTCCGCAATAGGTTACCATTACTTTCTATGGTAGACTGATTGCCACCCAAAGCTATAGAACCCAATCTGTTCTGCTATTTAACCCATAGCTGGTGGGAGAAGCGACGGATTAATACCTTTCCTAAGAGTTATTTCGAGTAAATGAAATCAGTGAATTTAAGTGAAATTCGAACGCAGCTCTCCGATTTTTCGTTCCGAGCCGATATCCACTGCATCATAACACAAATCCAGAAAAAAAATAAATAAATACGCCATTATTAAAAATATATATACTCCATGTTCTGAAACTATGTTTTAAAAGGAAGGATGAAAATAGCCTAAAAGATATAGACGAAAAAAAAAAAAAAAAAGCACAATACACAATGAAATATGTAGTCAGTCAAGTGCCATACGTGAAATACACTTGGGCGATCATGTCTCTAAAGAGACATGACTGACTGGGAAGAACATCGTTCTGCAGTAGGTTGCCATTACTTTCTGCGCTAGACTGGTTGCCAGCCAAGGCTATAGATCCCAATCTCTCCTGATATTTAACTCAAAACTGGAGGGAAGAGACGGATTAATAACTTTCCCAAGGGTATTTGTGCGTAAGTGAAAGCAATGAATTCAACTGAAATTCGAACCCAGCTCCCCGGTTTCTTGTTCCGAGCCGATATCCACTGCACCACAACGCACAACCTATTTGTTCTTTTTCCTGTATTATATCATCTTGTCAGATTCCGATCCGTCTATTCAATTCATACAAACAAGTATATTTATGGAAGGAGGGATATTGAATTGAAATGGAGAAAGGGAGTCTAAGTTAGGTTGGTAGATACAGTGTTAGATTGATAGAATGTTCACTATTTCCTTTCGATGGTTATCAATCAATGTTGTAAGCTAAGTTTCAATATTTACCGAAAATAGTTTTGAAATTCAAACGTAAAAAAATGTCTATTCATTTCATATCTTTTTCTTTTTGTGTCTCTATTTCTTCGTCCAGCTGAATTTATTTTAGATGTTTTACTCGTAACATTCAAACCACAGAAAAAAAAATTACTTAGGTACAAATAGGTCGGAACAGGAAGTGCCAAAATATTCAATGAAAATCAACGGGCTAGTTCTGTGCGGAAGTAGAAAGTCTGTGTACTTCCGTGTATCTATTCGGAGTGGCTATATTGATTAACGGTTTCTTATTGATTGGACGAGAAGGAGTGAATGTTGAGAATAAGGAAAGACAAAGGAAGAGAAGACGATAGAATGAAAAAGTTATTGTCGATATGGAGAAAGGCGAAAAATAAAAAAAGAATGAAACGATAAAAAGAGAAAAATGAAGTGAAAACAACAAAAACATACTTCCGCGGTGACCCAAACCCGCGCCATTTTATTTTTCAATATAAAAATTATTTCTTCCTTGTACATATAAATCACTGACCAGAATACCTTATAGTGACTGTTAAATATTCTCGATTATATTGGCATATAATCTGAAACAAACATAACATCATTAATATTCAGACTGTTTTCATCATATTAATTGTTATTATCACAATGTTTCCGCCGTTACGAGTTCAGGACATCTTCAGGTATTTATCGATCAGGGTAGCCGTCATGGAATTTCAAACTAAAGATTTTAATTTTCATGTCTCTTATTATTTTGTTTAGCTTTTGGAAGGCAACTTTTGTTATTCTAATTTGACTTTGGATTTCGGTTTCACATTTCTCGTCACCACTTATAAAAAAAAAATGAATGATACTTAAATTTATTTGCTTGATTGCTTCTAACATGAGGAATTATTATCTAGGGTGGTTCCTTTTGGCTAACGAGTATGCATCTTGTTTTGTTACAGTTAGTAGTTCTTTTTTTTTTCTCGTCTGTCTAAGAGTTTTAGGATTTTCTGCATTTTCTACCTGTACAACAACGCCGTTATTTACTATAACTGTGGTGGATAGGAAATTAAGAATTAAAAGCAACCTCCTTCTTAATTTTTACAAAAATTCACAATGACGTGTGAAATCCTGGTTTTGCTAAATAGAAAAGGATTGAGAAAAAAATCGAAACTGGAAACAACTATTGCTTTTTAGACTTTCGTGCCAATATATATATATATATATATATATATATATATATATATATATATAACCTAACACGTAAACCTCGAGCGCTTTACGTGTTAGGTTCCTCGTCTCAGGTTTTTTTCTTTCGAGTAGTACTTTGACTAATGTTCTTGTGCTTATTTGTTTTGTTTCCATTTTTTCCCATCCACGTTTATACTTGGTGGGTTTTTCGAGACGTGTTCAAAAATAAATTTATAGTTATATATATATATATATATATATATTGTTGTAGTGAATAAGAAATTAAGAATTAAAATCAACTTCTTCATTTTTACAAAAATTCATAATGACGTGTGAAATCCTGGTTTTGCTAAATAGAAAAGGATTGACCATGTGCTTAAAGAAAAAATCGAAACCGGATTTCGCGAGTAGATGTTAAGTTAATTTTATGACTAATAGAAGCGATTTGCAAGACCAAAGAGACTTAGCGATCCAGTGCAAAAAAATCTAAATGCCTATAAAAGGCTCCGTTCAGCGTCAGTCAAACAGTCAGATGGGAGCAGCGAGAGAGACAGACTCAACTAAAATGTAATGGAAGACATTTTAAGTCAACCCGGACGTAAGGTCGCGTCGCACTTGGTCCTCTTTCTCGTGTGCTGATTACTTTTATTTCTTCTTCTCCATTAAAAGACACTGCTACCGTACAAATACTTATACAAACATACATGTAAGGACTAATACGAACTCTACACTTAACGTCTTGTTTCTAATTTCACATTAACTTCTATCAATTCTTGTTATTCATTTCTTTTAATAAATTTCTATTTTAACATGAAAAATGTATATTTTTATTCTTCCACTCTTCCACACAAATTACACAATCTCCAACCTTATGATGAAAACCTAATAATTCTGCTGATGACAACGAATAAATCCGTAAGCTGTACGGAGTTCAGTTATGTATGACACAAGGCCGAATGAATAAACACTAATTATATCCCTATAGCTAGATATCTACAACCATCCATCCACCCATATATATATATATATATATATATATATATATATATATATATATATAAAACCTTGAACAAAATAGACGTCATTATACTAACCCAACCTTTCGGAACCTTTCGGCCAACACTCTTCAAAGGCTAACGTTGGCTTTATTTTAGATGGTAAATACAGGACAAAGAAAATACCAAAGGCTTAATTACAAAAATAGGGGGTATGGAGCTCGTCTAAAAATAAATTTTAATCAATATATTAAAATGTAATGGGGGTGTAAACACACAACTCCATAAGAGTGATAAAAAGGAGAAAAAAAAAATGTAACATCTTTCCCCCAATTTTTGTAAGTAAACCTTTGGTGTTTTCCTTTGTCCTATATTTACCATCTAAAATAAAGCCAACGTAAGCCTTTGAAGAGCGTTGGCCGAAAGGTTCCGAAAGGTTGGGTTAGTATAATGACGTCTATTTTGTTCAAAGTAATTAGTTCTTTCTGTGGGCACAAATCTTTGTTTTATATATATATATATATATATAAGAAAAGAAACAAATAAGAAACGTATCTCAATCTAATGTTTCCCTCCTATTAAAGCTTCGTCTTAGTTTGAGAAACAAAGAAAAAAAAAAAAGAATATTAGTATTTTCAGTTTTATTTAGGTCAATTTTTGCCACAGATCACTTGCATTAAAACCGTCGATAATTATATATTTAGCAATTTAAATGACGGTGTGAGACTGACTGTAGGACCCACCAACTTGCGGTTAGAGATCCGGATTGGACAGCACGTGCCTACTTATGTAAAACAGGTTGCAGCTAGTAATAATAATTGCTGGTCTCAGTTAGTTTGAAAAGTCATCGACTGAACTTCATTCTATTAACCGGGGTTGCGTCTCCGAATATGTTGGCAGAGCGTTTAGTTTGCTGCTCAAGGATCGGTCGGTTAATCATTTACGGTTTGTACAAGATGTTTACATCAAGTTTCCTCGACAACTTTGTGCAGTCAGTAAGAGAGTTTTCTTCGATCTCTCTGTCTCATGGGTGGGTCGTGAGTAATTCTTTTGTTGTTTATACTCAAAAGGGGCCTATTGACATCGATGGTTTAGTAATAAATGTATTTTAGTCTGCTTATTTACATTCAACTTCAATTGCTTCTATCTTTTTTTCAGTTTTGCCGTTTTTATCATTGTTTACGTAACGAATATTTCTGAGGAAGTGTTGGTTGAAAAATGTCCCTTTGAAAAAATACATCCCATCATTTTCAAAGCGATATTTCAGTGGTAGTATTAATATGCAGGATTTTTTTTGTTTATATATATATATATATATATAGTGTATCGCGGCAGCAAATAACTTTCTAAACATATACTGTTAAATAAAAGAGAATAAATGTCTATTATGTTTAATCATGAGCCGTTCTAAACGTCGTATTTGGGTTTTAATTTCAGTTGAAAATAAAGACAAAAATTTTCCAACATTTGGATAATTTTTATTTAGTTAGTTTGAGTTCTAAGTTTTATGTCAACACAAAGTAAAATCGTCGCTGATGGTGGATGTTATTGTGTTACCGTTTTAATGATCTCTCTGAAGATGGCTCATGTGAGCCGAAAGCTTCGAACTAAATAAAAAATTATCCAAATGTTGGAGAACTTTTGTCTTCATTTTCAACTGAAATTAAAGCCAAAGTACGACGTTTAGAACGGCTCATAATTAAACATAACAGACATTCATTGTCTTTTATATTTAACAGTGTATATATATTACTTTAAAACATATGCAAACTATAAACTACTACAAAATTGTACATTTTTTTAACATTGAAAAAGCAATGTCTCAGGTAATTGTTTGTAGTAGTTTGCAGCTTGTACCTGTTCTAAAGTAATAATTAATAATAAATATTCATTGATGTACTTTTCTATTGAGCACTGTTTTAAATTAAACGTTTTGAACGTTGCAATTATTTTCTTCGTTCCTCATTCATTTGGATATATAGTACTGTGCAAAATTATTAGGATAAGAACTATTTTATCGTTTATGAGGCATTTTGACAGAAAATAATTTAATTAAAGAAAATTTATTTGATTTACTCAACAAATGCTTTAACAAGAAAAAATACTTGTTGCAAAATAATTTTAACATTAAGTACAATAGTCTTTTACTTTGATCACAGTTTTCATTCTGTCAGTCATTGACGTCACAAGCTTCTTCAATGTATCTAATGGTATCTCCTTCCAAGCAGCTTGTATTTGTCCCCAAAGCGTGTCTTGCGAAGTAACATTAGATTTATCAATTTTTTTATCCAAAATATCCCAGAGATGTTCAATAGGATTGAGATCAGGCCTTTGTGGGCGGCCAATTCAAATTTCGAAGCCTTCCTTCATCTTCCTTTTTAGTTAAATAATTCTTACAAAGGTTTGGCTTTTCACCCTGTATATGAATTTCAGTGAAGTTTTTAGGAAAATCATTCTTGTCCTAATACTTTTGCACCCTACATAGTGTGCAAATGTGTTACGACAGGGGTGATTTTAAACTTTATTTTGATGCCTCATAAAAGATAAAATAGTTCTTCTTCTAATACTTTTGCACAGTACTAATATATATATATATATATATATATATATATAGTGGTTAATACTAATGGAAGTATATTCCACAGTTAGATATTTACTTTTTGCTGTTTCGTTCCGAAATTCAAGTGGTTGTAACACGCATAAAAACAATTAAGAGATGACAATATGTTTTATACTGCTGCTGGACCCCGGTAAACAACGAGGAACAGATATATATCTATATCTTATATTTTTTATTCTTTATCGGTGACGCTTGTGTGTAGCAGTATGCCAGATGAAGAGAGATCGTGTACACGGAGTGACCGTCGGGAGTCGTTAGCCAGTCTCTCTCTCTTCAGCCCAAAACGTCAGATTTTATATAGCCCCAAAACTCGCACGTATTCATGCTTTTTCGGGTTGTCGCTCTGTTGATGTCATCTACGGCCGGATATATCTGTCAACCACTCTTGTTCCCGGTTGACTTTTTACTTGGCCGGATGTATCTGCAAATCAAATCCTTGCCAGCCATCGCCTTTCAAGCCAGTTGCAGTTTGTGTGTGTGTGTGTGTGTGTTTTTGTTATTGCTCCACTTGTTGACATCATCCACTGCAGGATATATCTGTCAACCACGTCTGTTCTTTGTTGACCTCTCACGGCCAGACGTACCTGTCAATTATCTCTCTGTTAAAGTTAATACATTGCAAATGAGAAAAACATCTTACAACACTCTTCCGAGTCAACAATCATGACTGCCTTCAAAATTATCATTAGACGCCCTGGTTGTCTTCTGTCCCGAAAACGAGTCTTTTGGGTCGGTAGGTAATAACTTAATACTTTCAGCTTATTGTCGGACCACGTATACATTTACCTATTTACCTGTCTCTTTATAGCTGATACAGACGTGTTAATAGGCACATAATTAAAAGATAGACGTTTCTTCATGGTGAAAGGAAGAAAGGATATCCTAACATTCGCCTCCATCTGGACATTAATACGTTTCCCAAAATGGCGCGCTTGCACGCAGTAACTAATCGTGCGATTAATAGCTTAAACAATATAGTGAACAGAGATAGAATTATGGTCCATCATCTATTTACTGGAATTAAATCGCAATCGTCCCCTCCAGCCGTTCTCCAAGAGATGGATTATCGATGAGAATGAAGCCTGAACAAACAGTCTTGTAATAGTGTAAGGGCAGCGGAAAATTATAGACACAAAATGGAATTTGAATATCCATCTATATTTCTGATATGAGGTATTGTAATTATTTATACTATTTATTTTGTCAGAAGGATATGTATTGTGGTGTAGTTGATATCGACTAGGAACGACAAATCGAGGTGGCGAGTTCGAATTCCAGTTGAATCCCTTGCATTTACTTACGCACAAATACCTTTGGGATAGGTATTAATCTGTCTCTTCTCCTCAAGTTATGGGTTAAATAACAGGACAGATTGGGTTCTATAGCCTTGGCTAGCAACCAGTCTACCGCAGAAAGCAATGGCAACTGACTGCGGCATAGTCTTCTGCTCAGTCAGTCATGTCTTTTGGGACATGATCGCTGAAAGCGTGTATCACATATGGCACTTAACTGACTGACTGAATATAATAGTTGAAAACATGATTAAGGCTTCTACTGGGCATAAAATGGGGGATCATTTTTATATTGTTATGAAGTAATAAACTGATCCCCCACTAATTACTATTTAATAATATAATACATCTTTTCCCCTCTATCCCTATGCGTCAAAAAATAGGACAGATTGGGTTCTATAGCCTTGGCTGGCAAACAGTCTACCGCAGAAAGCAATGGCAACTTATTGCGGGTTATTCTTCTGCTCAGTCAGTCATGTTTCTTTCGAGACATGAGCATGTATCACGTATTGGACTTAACTGACTGACGGACATTGTCCGGACTGTTGTCCTAACCTTCATTATCATATTAACGAATTCTTAGCCTTTTAGCGATACAGTTTGCTTCAGGATATGTCTATATTTCTGAGATGAGATACTGTAATTGTGGAACAGACAACAATTTGGTTGCTTCCCTGAAGATTTAGGATCAATCAAGTCAAGGGTCAGTCGTCATTTTTATTTCTTATCCTCTAAGTTTTATTTTCCTATCATCTTTTGTTTCACTCAGATCAAATCCGCGTTCTTAATTATCATTTTAGTGATGTAATAATTTACCTTGAAAATTTAGCAAAAGAAAAAGAATTAGCATTGAAGATTTTTTAAATTTACAATTACAAAAGAATAGCGTCATGCTTCCTGTTAGATAAGAGAAAAATAATCAAGTAAACAAATTCACTGACACGTTGGCTTTTATCGAACAATTTCTTTGTTTTTAGTCTTTTTATCATGTTAAACTAAACTATTCGCATCCTGAGATTGACGATGAACTGCATCCGGCAGCAAGGCCTCTAATTTAGAAATTTTTAGGAGCACCTCTTAATTTCTTTTGTTTCCAGGTCCACCCTGACCCGGGGTGGTAGTACCTGTTAGAGTCCCAGCTAAGGGCAAATAGTTAACGTCCAAACAAGGATAAAAACACTATGAAAGTATAAAAATAGATTTTTATAGTGAACATTTCAGTGGTAAATTTTTATTTTGTTCCCCGAAGGCCCTTACCCCGTCAAAACTTTCTATGACATCCTTATTTCGGTCGATTCACTCTATTTGAGCAATTACACCGCGATTTTTTTGGTTTCGGAACTCATTTTCAGCGTAGTAATTGCAAAAAGGAAGTAAAAAGACCGAAAAATCGGAAATCTACGCGTGAAGTCAGTCTGCAGTGAATATCATTTTCTAGCCGATTGGTTAAATTATGCATTCATATGAATTGAACAGCAAAAATTGAATTTTTATATTTCTACTGCTTCAGCGTTTCTCGATGGTGTTTTGCATTGGGTAAGATTCAAACACGGGTCTCATGGTGGGAAAGCGATAAGCCTCTTTGCAACACGCGCCAATATGTAAAGAAACAAAGATTTCGAGATTTCTCGAGAAAAAGCGAGAATGGGAGAGTTACTTCAGTTAGTTACCAAGATTGATTTGTCAGGAAGATGACATTTCTTTCATTTATTTATTTTTTATAATCATTCCCCACCAAGCTAGTATGCAGGGGTTTTCAATGAGAGAAAAGTTTGGGCACAGAGGGTGTCGAAGAAAGGATAAAAGATGGATGGGATTCAAAGAGACAGAAGATGACAATTGACGTTGACGAGAAAAGAGAATTCGTTGTAAGAAATATTTATTTTATGAGACAAAAACTGGGACATAGAACACATTGGTAAACATTGTTGCAAAGACTGCTTAAATAACTTGGGATGCTAGCGCGTTGACCATTACTCTCAACAATCCTGAGAGAATAAAAAAGATGCATAACTTATGGAATGGTGAAATATCATTTGCTAAGCCTGTTCCCCTACTAATCGGCTTGCTTGGAAACGAGGCAAAAGTTTTTTTTTTCCTCCACCGAAACGCATAAAACTCAATAGAAACGTTAGCAACCGACTAGCAATTCGGAGCAATTGATCAAAAGATCAACCGCCATTTTGTTAAGAAAATAATGTCAAACGTTTCAGAAAAGAATCTATCCACTTTTGTTGTGAAAGTATCGACCTGTCTTAGATCCTGCATTAAGTAATTTTTCTTTCTCATATTCAGTCAGACTTATAAAAAAGAAATAAGTGTACGAAAACTTAAAGACCAGTTTAACGACTCTCGGGTCTTACGATCGTTAGATGATAAAGAACTAAAATAGTAACCTAAGAAATCGAGTCATGTTCCTAAATAGTCCCGCCATACGAATGTCGAGCATGGCATCCAACTAGTCTTCAGAAATGTCTAATCTATATGGAAGCGTTTTCTCAAAAATTAAAAAAATAGACTCCAGCGAATCAATCCTTTCCTTTCAGAATCATTTATTTACCAAATAACAAAAACCACATCACCAACAATGGTAACAATTAAAATGGATAGCATATGTGATTGGCAGAAAAAAGAAAAAAAAACAATATGTTAAAAATGTTGAAAGACTTGCAAGGAGACTTCCACCAGTACTAGAAAGTGTGATAACAGTGAGTTTGAGAAGCCATTTTTCCTTGAAAAGAAGAATTTAAGAAAAAGGATTTTATAAATTTCAAGTGAGGACAACGTTAAATTTTCGTCGATGATTGTCGAATGTTTCCTGTATGGAAACAGCTAATTTCACTACTACAATTAAAAAATCCCATAAAACCAAAAATTAAATAAATCTAATCAGCTAGTATTTACTTTGTATGAAAACTTAGATCGAGAAAGTTTTCCCTTTCTTCGACATGAATCAAAATAGTTAAAATAAATAATGAAATGGCACGAACAGTAAACAACAATTCAATCAACTCAAAGCAATGAAGTCACTAAGATAAAATAAAACACGAAGAATCTCAGGAATTATTGCGAGGATCCGAAGTAGGACACGTAATTCTTTTTAAAAATGAAGATGAATTATAAATTTTATGTGAAATAGGACCCATTTAGTTTTGTGAAAATGAGATTTATATGTAATTTTAATGTAAAGTAGCACACCTGATTTTGTTAAAATAAGAATTCTATCCAATGTTGATGTAAAGTGGAATACATAACTTCATTAAAATTAAAATTATATTAATTTTGATGTGAAGTTTAAATGTTTAGTGATGCAATATAGGAGTTTCCACAGTTACTTTATAGTCGTAGAACTCGCAGAGAGTTAATTAAACCATGAATTTAAGATTTTTTTATAATCATATCACCCCAAGCAAGGCATTTTACTGCCACTGTTATGCAGGGGGTTACATCGGAGGAAAGTTATGAGAAAACGTGACAGGTTACAGGGGTGTCAGGAAGTGGGTAAGAGACGCGTGAGAATACTGATGAAAGTGAAGTGGACGTAGAAAGGAGCATGAGAGAGTGAGGATGCAGAATTCTTGGAAATTGTAGCTGTCGGGAAAGCAAGTAAATGAAAGGAAATTCCACAGGCGGGAAGTGCGAGAAAAGAAGCTACTGGAGTAGTATTTGCGCTTACATTTTGTTGGTTTTACAGTAAAAGTGTGGGACCTAGTTGCTAATCTTGTGGCTAGACTAATTCATTTATAGGGGGATAAGGTCATTAAATTATTAATTAATTAATTAATTAAAAATTAGGATTCATCAGAAAATTCAAATAGAGAATCAGTGAAATTTTCATTTTTATTACTATATAATAATCATATGCGTTGTCGTGCAAGGGATAGCGTTTCGGAATGATAATTTGAAGAGCTGAGTTCGAATTCCAGTTGAATTCGTTGAGTTTACGTACGCACAAGTACCCTAAGGAAAAATTATTAATCCATCTCTTCTCCATTCAGCTATGAGTTAAACAGCAGAACATATTGACTTATATAGCCTTGGTTGGCAACTAGTCTATCGCAGAAAGAAATGGCAATCTACTGCATGAAAATCTTCTGCCTAGTCAGTCATTAATCGAAAGTGACATGATCTGCTTCGAATTGACTATTGTAGATATTACAGGTATATAATTTCCCCAAATGAGTTAATCTAAACTTATTTGTAAATGGAACTTTGTCTATGTGTGTGTGTGTGTCTCCGTTACCTATAGACTCCGAAACGGCTGAACCGATTTTTTAAAAATTTACACAGTTGTACTATAAGCGTCTACAAGTGTTCCTAGCTAGGTTTGTGTCGAGGTATCTCCGATAAATATCGAAAATCGATAATCGAAAAAATCGGGTTATAGAAGGAGTGGTGAATTTTAATCAAATTTGATACACTCATAGACAAAGACATAAGAAACGATATTCAGAAGTTTCAAAGTTGCAGTTCTTACAATAGAAAATCGATAATATATATATATATATAAAAGGCAAGATGTTTGTGTGTGTATCAGTTTATCTGCCTGTATGTATGTATTTTTTTCAGACCTTTTATTTTAGTTTTTGCTTCGAGTTTGGCTTTAAGTAGGTATAATTGTAGTTCATAGTCTCAGCCATGATACCATTTACTCAGAGGACTTATTTAGCTTTCAAAATTCAGTTTACGACGAAAAAAACTTATTTGATATCGATACCAGGAAATGAAAATTTGACTTACATCCATTCATTTTTCTTTCAGTCTACGGTTTCGCTTTAACTGGAATCAACTGTTGCTTTTTAGTCTTTCGTGCCAACTTTCAAAGAGTCTGAGCTCCAGGACCATGGATTACATTTAAATCTTTCATTACACCTGAGCAACGCCGTGCTATACTGCTAATATATATATATATATATATATGAGAAAATGACAAAACCGTAAAAAACAAAAAGGATAATCCCAAAATGTATATAAAGCAGATAAAAGTAGCAATCACAATGGATATTATATAGAGCAATATGAATGTTGAGAGGAAAAATAGCATTTATTATAAACACGTTAATGTATTTTGTAGTTAGGATATTTAGTAGCAAAAATATTTTATAGCATATATCAAGTACAATATCTCGAGTCACTCGAATTCGACACGAAATCGTTCTTTCATGACCGAATAAGCAGTTAATAAAGAAGTTGCTGTAAGGTCATTAAAACATGGAGAATATACTTTGATGACGTCATAACGATGCTTTGAGAAAGATTTTGGCCATTTTTTAAGCAACTTCATAAGAATTTATATTTATCTCTTCTTCAACCTTCCATTTCTCTTCTTAAAGTTCTAACCTACTGGTATGTTCATCGGAGTTACTTTCTTCCATCCTGTTTAACAAATGCAAGGACAGATATTTTAATGTTCAGTGACCCCCCGCTAACGCATTCACCAATATATGCAAATCCAATAAATCCAATATGAATATTTATGTTTTCGGGTAAAATCCTACTGGCATGACAAATCTATCTTCAGGTTAAAGAGAGATCTTTGACATTTCCGCCAAATGTCGAAGAAGCATATGTTTTCGACATCATAATTCCGAGAAACACTAATTATAGCATCGATAAATGGCGTGAAATGGCTTCTTACATGGATCATTTGATTGTTGCATTAAATGACGGAATTGAAAAGGCAGAATAATAAACTGAACCGAATTTGTAATTATATAATAGAAATAAATAAATACTGCCAAAATAATACATTTTTAAACTTACAAGTTTTTAGTAGTTTTTCCTATATATATATATATATATATTTATATATATATATATATATTTATATTTGAGGCCGATCTGAAATATCAAATATATATATATATAATAATAGAAATAAATAAATACTGTAAAAAAAAAACATTTTTAAACTTACAAGTTTTTAGTAGTTTTTCCTATATATATATATATATGTTACGGAAATTAACGAATTTTAACGAAACTTGGTTATAAGCAACCGACAATTTGTAATGAATTATTTTGAACATTATTTTTACCGATACTAGTATTTAAGTAGATATTCTGATCAAGAGGCTATTCATGGTCGAGTGGTTAAGACAGTACCAGATCAAATAGTAGTAAATAGGGGTCGCAGGTTCGAATCCTGCTGGATAGCACACATTTTCGTAATAAAAATTTATCGTAAAATAATCAGGCCGGTAGATATAAATATAAAATACTGTTTAATTAAAAACAGAATATCTACTTAAATACGAGTATCGGTAAAATAATGTTCAAAATAATTCATTACATAGACACACACACACACACACATATATATATATATATTGTGTATTTTGGCAGCATTTTTTCATTAATACAGGTTTCATTGAATAATATGGACAAGTTCTGTCTATTTATTTTGTGTAGGATCTCACCATATAAAAAACCCACCAACAAAAATCCCTCCACACTTAATTACATTAGCGAATGCCCCCACTATTACAAATTAGCAATCATAAAATATTTACTACATCGTGCAAAAACCAACTCGTCCACAAACCCCATCTTCCACAGTGAACTAAAAAACATAAAACAGACACTCATCAACAATAAATTTCCTAATTACATAGTTGATGAACAAATACGACATCTCCTTAAAAACCTGAACACGAAAAAACAACCCCAAACATATCACTCTCTTATATTGTAGCCAAATGCACACCAGCTACCAACTAGATGAAAATATCCTAAAAAAACTCATAACACTAATATCTCTCCGACAGACCCCAACAAAAGAATTAAATTTATCATATATTACGCTAAATCCATAACATCCAACTCAATCGTCCGCAACGACTCCCCCACCGTTAGCGATTTGAAAAAAAACAATGTAATGTATAAATTCAAATGCCCCTTTCGAGAATGTATCTCTAACAAACTAAATAATACCTACATTGGACATACAACTAACTCGCTTTCGCGGAGACTTACATTGCACTTACATGAAAATTCTAACATATTCCGACATTTAAAACACCACGGCTATCAACACACACTTCTTCGGAAAACAATTGTTGAAAATTCGCATATACTTAGACAAGAAAATAATAATAAACAAAAACTTAAAATTCTAGAAGCTACCTACATCAAACAGTTTAAACCTAGCCTAAATAAAATAAATTTCGACACCTCCACTAACATACTTCAATGCCTATAATCGACAGAAGAGGTAATAGTTATTATATTTACCCCTACACCATAGTAGTAGCAGTCCCCAGACCAATGCCCTCATGCCACTATACACTCAACTGACCAAAAACCCACTACCACCATTCCTTCTCGGCCTGCAGCCACGTGCGACACAAAAAATGGACCTGTTTAATTTTCTCGTATAACTCCACTCTGATAATAATTTAAATGTTCTATTTTCACTGAACATTAAATGTTCATCCTTTGATAATGACTTATGTAAGCCGAAAGCTCAGACCTGATAAAAAAATCAACAATTATTGCGATTTCTTGTCGTCTTACCATGACAAAACTATCAAGCTAATCAGATCATACGAAAGGATCTTACACAAAATAAATAGACAGAACTTGTCTATATTATTCAATGAAACCCGTATTAATATATATATATATATATATATATATATATATGTGTGTGTATCACATGCTAATTTGATATATATACAGTGCTACGTAAAAGTAAGCGAACTGCTAAGATAATATAAAAAAATTACTTTTTTGCAGATTATCAACAAAACTTAATTAAACTATACATTCATTCAGGAAAAAAAGCTTTATTAAACGAATTATAAGTACTTTTATTAAAATATGACGAGCTAGAAGAAAAATATTAACGAAAGATAGAAAGTACTTTGATTAAAAATAATTACGGCGCCTTTTCATCTTAACATCAAGAGACTGAGTGGGAAATGGGAAAAGAATAAGTATGAAAATAAGTAAAACAGTATACATATATATATGACAAAATAACAAACCCGTGAGATTATATATATATAATGTATTTTAAGAGTAAGACAAACTAATGGGCTAAAAGTTCACTGTTTGTAGTAATTTCCTTTTTTGAAAAGTGTTCGCTACTTAGTAAACCAATATTTATAGTTATATTTTCATTATGAGTGTTTATAATAAAAACAACTGTTTGTATTACAAACACTTATAAAAAATTATATATATATATTAGTCGATACTCGTATTTGAAATAGACGCCACACTTTTGTTTTGAAAACTATTTTATATAAAATTACTTATTTAAAATACAAGTGTTCATGATAATAACGTTTGAGGCAATGGAAATTTCGGATTAAAAATAAATTAATTTATTTTGGAAAAAATATAAGTTTTATTAGTTACTATAAAAATTTCACTGTTTCAAAAAGAATTTAGTGATTAACATAAGAATTATTTATTTAATAAAAATACAATCTCATTTTTTTTGCATATTTTTCTTGAACTTTTATTATATACATTAATTCAATTTCTAGTTACCCTTTATTTACGAAAAGAATAAACAAATCACATAGCCAAACGCTTTAAAAAGTTAGAATTTGGCTCCAAAAAGAAATATTTACGCATAGCCAGTTGCATGTCAAATGCTCAAGAGTAAGAAATCCTGAGAATATTCTTCGCTTTTAACAAGTAAATAAAGAAATTTCATAAAAAATATTGTTTATTATGACGTTCCATGAAATTAAGGTAAAGAAATTATTAAACCGCGAAGTAGAGTATTTTTTAAAGTATTTTCCAAACAAATCTGTTTATTTAAATTCATTCGATTGATTTGCGAAATTGAAAGAAACGTAGAGTTTTTAAATCTTGACAAAAATGTTAGGGATAACTTCACTAATATTAAATATTGTGACAATTTTAACACGTGTTGCTATAAATTTATGAACGTTCATAAATTAAAATATTTGAAAAACGGCAGTTTTACTTTTGTTTATAAATAACTGTTGCAAAATCTTTTGAATGTACATAACATGTGCCTAAAGCGGGCCTGAAGGTGTTGCTGTCTGTATGGCAGGACTGCAGAGAGAGAATCTATTTTGAGCTGGTGAAAACAATAAATTTTGAGCCGATAATTGCACGACACAATTTTAAGCAGATAATTGCAAGGAACTATTTTGAGCCGATAACTGCAAGGAACTATTTTGAGCCGATAACTGCCAATGACTATTTTGAGCCGACAACTGCCAATGACTATTTTGAGCCGACAACTGCCAATGACTATTTTGAGCCGACAACTGCCAATGACTATTTTGAGCCGACAACTGCCAATGACTATTTTGAGCCGACAACTGCCAATGACTATTTTGAGCCGACAACTGCCAATGACTATTTTGAGCCGACAACTGCCAATGACTATTTTGAGCCGACAACTGCCAATGACTATTTTGAGCCGACAACTGCCAATGACTATTTTGAGCCGACAACTGCCAATGAACTATTGCGACTAACTCACTATTCTCAATGCGGCTATTCAATGCTCATTACAAGAAAGCTTCGCGATATTTTACCCTGTAAGAAATAACTTATACCGAGTTTACGACATTTTTTCGAAGTAACCTCCTAGGACGAGTATGCAACCACTCACAAGTGGTGTATTCAAATCACTTTCACATGCAGTTTGGGCGTTCTGTTTAAATTCCCCTAAGTTTTCGTTAACACCTCGTATTACTAATGAGCACAGATCAAATTTATCTCCTGAACCAGTTCGATCTTGTGGCCTTGTGTCAGGTAAAATTAAACTTTGTCACTAATCTTAATGTAATTGCCACACCCGGTATACCTAATGAAGGCATGCACGTGTTTAAATGTTTCCAAAATCAGTTCCGCCTATGCAAACCATTACGAAAGTAGGTATGAAATTAGGGATGTGCAGCCAAACAGACGCCATTGTTATAACTTCATGACGCTACTGCTGATTTGTGTCCGAAAACGATAAACATTTTTCTCACCCTCTTCGGGTTAAAGTACAACATTTCAGGACGAAAGAATATTTTTTCTATTGTCATAGTTCAGTTGTGCATTGAGGTGTAGTAGATATCAACTCGGAACGAAAAGTCGGAGGGCCACGTTCGGATTTCAGTTGAATTCACGTACGCGCAAAAACCCTGTGGGAAAAATATTACTCCATCTCTTCTTCCAGCTATGAGTTAAATATGAGGGCAGATTGAGTTCTATAGCCGTGGTTGGCAGTCATTCTACTGCAGAAAGTAATGGCAACCCACTTCGGAAAAATCTTCTTCCCAGTCAATCATGTCTCGAAAGAGACATGATCTCCCGAGCGTGTATCACTTATGGCACTTAACTGAATATTTTAATTAACAGTGTTCAAATAACTTAATTGAAGTAGTGTCGGTATACTAATGTATAGCGGCTGAATTCGAATTTCAGGCGCGTGTATGTTGTGTTCTGTGGATACCCGCTCAGAACGAGAAATTGGAGAGACAAGTTCGAATTCCAGTTGAATTCGTTGCATTCACTTGCGCGCAAATACCTTTGGGAAAAGTATTAAAGGATGTGCGTTGTGGTACAGTGGATATCGGCTCGGAACGAGAAACCGGGTAGCCGAGTTCGAATTTCAGTTGGATCCATTGTATTCACTTACGCGCAAATACCCTTGGGAAAGGTATTGATCCGTCTTTTCCTTCCAGTTATGGGTTAAATAGTAGGACAGATTGGGTTCTATAGCCTTGGTCGGCAACCAGTCTACCGCAGAAAGCAATGGCAACCTACTGCGGGATAATCTTCTGCCCAGTCAGTCATGTCTCTTTCGGGATATGATCGCCCAAGCGTGTATCACGTATGGCACTTAACTGACTGATACAATAGTGTTTCTAATCAATTTTTTAATCCAAGGATCTAATTTTTTCGTGTGTTCTCATGCCCATAACTATTCGATGAAAAAAAAAGTTTATTTTATTTTTCATTAATAGACAAGTTTATGAATTGTTTATAAATAAGTTTAGTAAGTTTAGTAATCTTATTATATATATAGTAAAAGAAATACTGCATTGAATACTGTTCTTATATCTGGTCAGGTATCCCTACTATCCATCGCGAAGTTCTCGACAAAACCCAAAGAAGGATCTGCAATGTAATCGACCCTGACTTGACGTCTTGATTTCCGTCAATTTCTCAACGACGTGACATGGCGTCTCTATGTCTTTTCTACGAATATTTTCATCACAATTGCTCCGACCAGATTTTTCCTCTGCCATCCGGTCCACATAAGTATAAGCATGCTGCTATGTTGGCATCTATTTTTACCGTTGAAATAATTAAATGTAACCTCCACTTCTACTTGAAGAGTTTCTTTAATCGCACGACTCGCCTGTGGAACTTTCTTCCGTTTACTTGCTTCCTTGATAGCTACAAACTCTAAAAGATTAAATGCAGCATAAATTGCAATCTTCTATCTTAAATCTCGTTCATCTTTTATCCTTTCCTCAATACACCAGTACCCAGTCTTTTCTCTTACTGTAATCTCCTGTGTATTAGTGTCGGTCCAGCCTATCTTGGCGTGAAATGATTAAAACATGTATAAAATAATATAATGAAAACAAAAACTTGTTTTTAACAACCAAATTCTATGGAACATTTATGTAAACAATAAAATAAGTCAAAATAAAACATTTTAAAATATGTGAGTAAATAATAAATTTCAAAAAGTGAAGATTTATTCAATGAGATCCTGAGACACTAGGGAGATGGTTAATGTTTATTAAATTGGTCATGTGTCATACATAACCGAACACCCTACAACTTAGGATTATTTGCTATAATCACAAGGTTAGCGACTGGGATGCGTGGAAGAATAAAAGTGTACCTTTTGCATGTTTAAATAGAAATTTATTGATAGAAAAGAATAGCATTAATTAGTAGAAGTTAAACGTTCATGAAAAACAGTATTAAGAAGTTAAGTGTATCAAGAGTTTGTTGAAATGTTTGTAGTAGTCCTTACAAGAGTGAGTTTATGTGTACGTAGGCAGGAATGTATGTATGTATGTATGTATGTATGTATGACCGTTTATTGTTGGATTGAAGTTATCGATCAGGGTGAATAGTGAAAAGGAATGGGGATGAGAGAGAAATATAGAGACAACAATAGCGATCACTTGACGTTTGTCGAGAGACATGCAAATTACGCTCGTTCCATTTCTTTCTGGAGACGGTCGAGCTTGCTCCTTCTTTTATTTCGTTTTTCGGGATCCAAAAGATCATTTGGGAATTCACTTCCAGATGTGATTATGGCCTTTCTATTTTGTTTTTCGATGTTTACTCCAACAGTTTCTTTTCTCGCACTTCCTGACTGTGGAATTCCCTTCCACACGATTGCTTCCCCGATGGCTACAATCTCAAGGAGTTTAAATGTAAGGTCACTAGACACCTCCTTGCATCTGTTCTCTCAAACACTCTCACCATCTAACCAACCCTCATTCTCAATACCCTTTCTATCTCCCTCCTAACATTTCCTATATCTAATCATCCTTTCCCATCACTCCCTCGACTCTATGTAACCCCCTGCGCTACAGTGGCAGTGGAATGCCTTGCTCGGGGTGAAACGATTAAAAAAAAATTCCTATCGAGGTGTGAATTTCAAGAGTTTTGTTTTGGATTTGCTTTTACGTGTGTGCTAAGCAAGGTTTTGTAAATTCGAGTAAAATAATAAATTTAAAAAAAAACAAATTGGGGTAAGAAATAGCTCGTGAATTTTAATGCTTCTAAAACAAAGCTACTATCTATTAAGCATCACAGACAATCGCTCCTACCCCCCATTAGCAGGGATCAGGCTAATTTCTCTGAAAGTAAAACACTGCGTCTCTTCGGCTTAACTCTCACAACAGACCTCAAGTAGAATGACTATATAAAATCAATAGCTAAATCCGCTGCAAAGAAAGTCGGTTCTCTGTGTAGGGCCAGGAAGTTTTTTTCTGCCTGAAACAATCCTGCACATATATAAATCTACCATCTGCCCGTACATTGAATACTGCTGCCATATCTGGTCGGGTGCTCCTGCTATCCACCTAGGTATCCTTGACGAAATCCAACAAAGAATCTGCGATGTTATAGATCCCGATTTAGCAGCTCGAATGCAGTCACTTTCTCACCGGTGCAATGTGGCTTCCTTGTGTCTCTTCTACAAATACTTTCACGGCTTCTGCTCCGAGAAACTTAGCTCACTGGTGCCTTCTATATATAAATTTACTCGAGCCACACGATTAGCAAATAGGTCCCACCTTTTTACTGTGAAACCAATAAATTGTAAACACAAATTCTACTCCAGCAGCTTCTTTTCTCGCACTTACCGCCTGTGGAATTTCCTTCCATTTAATTGCTTTCCCGACAGCTATAATCGCCAAAAATTTAAATGTAAAGTCAATAGTCATCTCCTATCTCACTAACCTGCATTCCCTCTCTCATGATCTTTTCTCCGTCCACTCCACTCTCATCAGTATTTTCATCCTTCTTTACCCACTTCCAGACACCCCCTATAACCTGTCACTCTTTCTCATAACTTTCCTCCTATGTAACCCCCTGCGCAACAGTGGGAGTAAAGTGCCTTGATTGGGGCGATATGATTATGAAAAAAAAAAATTCGTTTATATCTAACAAAATCCAGGAGTCAGTGAATTTTAAATGAATTTTAAATGTAGGTCTGGTTTTGCTTACTACAATCCCTGCGACTGATATTGCTCTACGAGTCTGTTTTATCTTCATCGATGTTAATGATAGGCGAAGATCAATCCTTTTAACAATGTCGAGTCTATTATGGTGCTTTTCTTAGTGAGTGAGACACACGACTAAAACCCAATTCAATAAGGTCAGATGTTGGAAAATATATCACATAGACCTTTACTTTTCCCTAGAATAAGGGGCATTTTTAGCCGTGCTGACCGCATAACGGGATTGCCATGTGTTACTAGGAATTTCTGTCTATGTTACCCAGCGTCATTTCAAATCAGTTCGTGTTTCCAATGTCTCGGATGCGTTCGTCCCGTACGCGTGATACTCCGTGTGGAAAACTTGTCTGTGCCCGACACGACGTGATCCATTGTTTGATTCCGGTGCTGGTAAGTTTTCAGTCTCTTTTTGTTGACAGATCAGTCAGTCAGTTAAGTGCCATACATGATACACGCTTGGGCGATCATGTCTCTTTCGAGACATGACTGACTGGGCAGAAGATTATCCCGCAGTAAGTTGCCATTGCTTTCTGCGGTAGACTGGTTGCCAGCCAAGGCTATAGATCCCAATCTGTCCTGTTATTTAGCCCATAACTGGAGGGAAGAGACGGATTACTACCTTTCCCAAGGGGATTTGTGCGTAAGTGAATGCAATGAATTCAACTGGAATTCGAACTCGGCTACCCGATTTGTCGTTCCGAGCCTATATCCACTGCACCACAGATACCCGACCAAAAAGAGAAACGCTACAGTAGATAAAACAAGGCTAGAGATTATGGTAGCGAGGGATAGTAAGAAGACAAGTATTACTTAGATCTACGAAGTTAGGAAGCTGTGAAGCACACCGACATCTTGAATGGACATGGAGGAAGAAGAAATGCTACTGCAGACAATGAAAACTGACGAAGTTTTGTTCACATAAGAGGAAAGAATGCTTGAAAAATTTAATACTCACAAGGAGGAATCAATAAGAAGCTTACGTGGCCGATTTCTGTAAATACTATCTGGTTGTCTATGAAAGTGATTCTTGAACACTCATCCCACAATGATGAGCTTCTAGTAACGAATTCTGTGAATGCTATGAAGAAATAATGTAAGCAATGTGGAAGTTTTCAAAGGAATAGGAACAAACAAAATAATAATAGAAACCAGAAAGATACAACTGTACTTTCTTGGTCGTATCATGAGAAAACAAAGTTTAGAGAATCGAAAATCTACAAGGCAAAATAATGAAAGAGAAATTCAATAGATGGCAAAAAAAAAAAAAAAAAAAAATAGAGCCAGAAAGGGTGTTCCAGCGAAATTGATTGATTTTGTCTTATCAGTCTTTGCGGAGTATTTTGAGCCAGAAAATTATTTTAGATCGTAAGATGTTTTTGGAGATGATTTCCTGATACAAATCCTGTTAATTAACCCATAGCTATGGAGAGAAGAAGTGAATCCATACCTTTCTCAAAAGTAATTTTGAATATAACAAACCCGAGTGGTATTGGAACTCAGCCCTAAAGGGGAAATGCTTATTTAGAGCAACAAAATACAGGAAGTAACAAAGAATAATTTTTACCGAAATTCTGAAATGAAATCGCGTGCAAAAGAAAGAAGCACCCAATGCGTTTTGCCATGATCACAGCACATACGCCTTCGTCTCTAAGGGAGTTGACCTGAGAGAATTATCACCTCCCATTACAGAATTACGTTCATTCGAGCTGCCAAGTTTGGTTCCTCGTTAACCCTGACTCTCATCAGCACTTACCCTTGGGATTAGCCGGTTCACCGCATTACTCGTGGATTTATGTCCATTCCTCGTCTCTGTAAGGTGTCAACCACTGATTGGTGCCGGGGAAAACCAGTAATAGTTTCAGTAATAGATTTTCAAAGTTCGCTTGAAATTGGTTATCCGCTTGGGGATATAGATTTTAGAAGATAGTCAGTTTAGTATAATGCATGATACACGATTGGGCGATCATGTTTCAAAAGTGACATGACTGACTTGGCAGAAAATTTTCCCGCGGTAGGTTGCCATTACTTTATGCGGTAGACCGGTTTCAAACCAAGGTTATAGAACCCAAATCCGTCCTGTTATTTGGCGCATAACTGGAGGGAAGAGATGGATTAATACCTTTCCCAAGGAAAAAATAATGCAATCAATTCAACTGGAATTTGAACTCCGCATTCCAGTTCCGAGCCGATATCTACTGCACCACAACGCACACCCGCATTTAAATAGCTATTAGATGACTGCATTAACATGTTACTTTCAGAAGATCTGAAATGATCGATTTTTATTTTTTTCAATATTTTCACTCTTATTGTATCTCGGTTTTATTTATTCTAAATCTAGGTTAAGTATTATTCCGTATATATTTAAATTTCTCGTAATTAACATATTTGATTTTAATATCATATTTCGTTTCATAAATTATTTGGCTTGTGGTTGGTTGATTTTCTTTAATGGCAATTTAACCACTACTTTAATGTTGAAATTTAAATATTTTGAACGCAATTTTGTGGCTTCAACTTAATGTATTTTAAACGCAATTGTATGCCTTCAACTATAGATAAAAATATCGTTGGTCATTTTGCTATAAAATGTATCGTTGGTAGTTCTATTATGAAAATGTATTGCTGGCCATTTTGCTTTAAAATTTTATTATTGTTGGTAATTTTTTAATATAAAATCTATTGCTGATATTTTAATATAAAATGTATTTTTATACATCATAGTATTTTGTTTTTGTTTGGGGTATTTTACCCATAACTGGGACTATGTTGGATAGGAATTCAAGGATTAAAAGCAACTTTTTCTTCCATTTTACCAAAAATCCCAATCACGTGCGAAATTCTGGTTTTGCCAAATAGAAAAAGGATTGACTATGTGCTTAAAGAAAAAGTTAAATCCGGATTTCGCGAGTAGATGTTAAATTGATTTTCTGACGAATGCAAGCAGTTTTCAAGACTAAAAAAGAGTTAGCGATCCAGTGCAATAAATAAATAAATAAATAAATGGCTATTAAAGGGTTCAGTCAGTCAGTCAGTCAGTCAGTCAGTCAGTCAGATGGGAACATCGAGAGAGAAGACACACTATAATGTAACGGTAGAAACTTCAAGTCGACGTAAGGTCGCGTCGCACATTCGTAATCTTTCTTTCTTGTGTGCTGATTCCTTTTACTTTTTCTTCTCCATTCTCAACATTCCCATATACCTCATCCCATACTTGATAACAAAAGGACATTTTAAGATTGAGCGAATACTTCAAAAGTACTTCTACCCCAACAAACGCTATCTATATATACATGCATACGTACTCATAAACTCTTTCCAACACGTTGCTATTATGAATATTTCTACAACTCTTGATACCTTTAACTCATTGTTTCTCATTGAACATTAACTTCTACAATTCATTTTATTCTTTTCATTAATAAATTTCTATTTTAACATGCAAAATGTATAACTTATTCTTCCACACTAATCTACACATTCCAACCTGCTGATAACCTTCTGATGATGATTACAAATAAATTCTTTAAGTTCTAGGGAGTTCGGTTGTGTTTCACACTCGGCCGAATAAAAAAAAAACATTAACCATCTCCCTATATCTTCAGGACCTCAGCAGATGCTACCACCCGAGTTTAGAGTAGACCGTGAAACCACAGCAATTAAGAGGTAGTTCGACGCGTTGAAATATCCATTCAGAGACCTTGCTACCGGATGTGGTTTATCGTCATAGCCAAGAGTTTTTTTTTTGTTTTTTTTTTAATCATATCACCCCAAGCAAGGCGGTAACGCCACTGATGTGCAGGGGGCTACATAAGAGTGAGAAGATTAGAAAAGAGAAAAACAGGAAACCGCATCCTAAACAGGAAACAAGGGATAAGCCTCTTGACCTGTTCAATAGACGTGGGTGGAGTGTGAACCGGGCGATAGTTTAGTCTATCTACTCCAATTGAAAAAACAGTGAGAAGATTAGAAAAGAAAAACCGGAAACCGCATCCTAAACAGGAAACAAGGGATAAGCCTCTTCACCTGTTCAATAGACGTGGGTGGAGTGTGAACCGGGCGATAGTTTAGTCTATCTACTCCAATTGAAAAACAAAAAAAACAAAAAACAGTGAGAAGATTAGAAAGGAGAAAAACCGGAAACCGCATCCCAAACAGGAAACAAGGGATGAGCCTCTTCACCCGTCCAACAGGTGTGGGTGGAGTGTGAACCGGGCGATAGTTAAGTATCTACTCCAATTGAGAACAAAAAAAAAAGTTAAAGATTTCCAGTTATTTGGCCTTTTTACGATTTGAAAATGTGAGAAAATATTTAATTAATATCATTCAATGTTTTAGTCAAATCTTTAATATTTTCAGTCAAAAATATTTTGCCTAATTAATTCTTCGGTCTTCCTTGGGCTGTGGGAGTTTCTAACCTAAATTAAGTATTTTTATATTGTCGCTTATGATACCTGAGTAGATGTTGGTAGTTATTGGCGTGTCGAGTTCAAATTCAACACTCGAGTGTGGCTATTGTTTTTGCACAAACACCTTTGAAAATCTAGAAGGCCATCTTTTCTCTCACCAGCGAATAGTTAATATTGATATATACTAGCAGTATAACCTGGCGTTGCCTGGGTGTAATGAAAGTTTTAAAACTAATCCATGGTCCTGGAACTCAGACTCAGCCTAAAGAATATTTGTGTGAAGTTTGGTGAAAATCGGAGAAAAATTGTGGATTTGTATAAAAGACATACAGAAGGATAAACACACACACACACACACACACACACACACATCTTGCCTTTTATATATACATATATTATCGATTTTCTGCAGTATTGTAAGAACTGCAACCTTGAAACTTCTGAATATCGTTTCTTATGTCTTTGTCTATAAGTGTATCAAATTTGATTAAAATCGGACCACTTCTATAACTCGATTTTTTCGATTATCGATTTTCGATATTTATCGGGGGTACCTCGACACAAAACCTAGCTAAGAACACTCGCAGACGTTTATAGTACAACTGTGTAAATTTTCAAGAAAATCGGTTCAGCCGTTTCGGAGTCTATAGGTAACGGATACACACAGAGACAAAGTTCCATTTATAAATAAGTTATATATATATATATATATATATATATATATATATATATATATATATAAGTAAGTAAAAAATTTCGAAATTTAATTTCGTTGAATGGCCATTTCAGTAAGAAAATTCTCGCTTCATCAGCAACGGTCGAAAACAAACATTTATTAATTCAAATATGTTCCAAAATTTCTATACCGGAAGAAGCTCAAAAACATATCCATACGCAGGAAGTTAAAAAGAGGTGGGATTAAAAAAATATTTATATTAGTCAGTACGACATAAATAAAGGGAAAAGCATTCTTACAGACGTATTGTAAAGTTGTATAATATCGTCTCATGAATCTCTGTATCTGCTTTTTACATTTCTTATGTCGTGTTGACAAATTTAAATATTTTTTTAAAATCCCACCCCTTTATAACTTCCGGTGTATGAAAATGTTTTGGGGCTTAGAATAGAAATTTTGTAACATATTTGAATTAATAAATTTTTGTTTTCGACCGTTGCTGATGAAGCGAAAATTTTCTCTCTGAAATGGCCATCCAACGAGATTAAATTTCGAAATTTTTGACTTAATTTGGCTCTGTAAATAGATAATACTATTTACATCAAGCCCTCGACCTTGATCAATTTTAATATTAATAAAATTAATATTAATACGATCTGGTTTTTGGGATTTTACCTATTTGCTCATCCTTTTTGGATTTAATATATATACGTCTCGCATAAATCTCGTCGATTCAGTTAATAATTTTGTCACAATTAAGAATTGTGGGTTTGTTTTTTTTATTACCAACACTATTTTGTTTAGTTACTTGCCTTATGCATTGTATAAAGATTAATCGGGATTTTCTTTTTTTAAAAGTTGTTCTTCCCCACACCCCACAGGCAAATTATTAATGTGGGACTAGTTAGTATTTCTAGGAGACTTTGTAGTATTATAGTGTTTGTCGTAAGAATGGTAAATAACAAAGTAATGTTTTGGTGCAAGGAATATTGTATAGTTTGCTTAAGTCAGCGATTGTGGCTTACTAAGTTATTTAAGACAGAAGACCAGTCTTCCCCTTCCCTATTTTCGGTCTTGTGTCACATTCATTTGATAAGGTCAATACTCATCTCTTAACTACTTGACCCTAGTTCTTTCCACACCGCCCTGTATATCCTTTCCTTTCTCTCCACCTTTGCAACTTTCATCACACCTGTATTCCCACCCTTCTCTTGCTCCTTTCTAACTGGTTCGTCTTTCTCTTCACTCTCCTCTATTTTTTCTCTTATGTACCCCCCTGCACATCAGTGGCGTTACCGCCTTACTCGGGGTGATATGATTAAAAAAAAAAATCGTGTCGCTCCAAGCAAGGCATTTTACTGCCACTGTTGTACAGGACGTTACATAGGAGGAATGTTATGAAAAGGAATGAGAGGTTGCAGGGGGTGTTAGGAAGAGAGTAGGAGAAGGAAAAGAATACTGATGAGAATGGAGTGGACGAAGAGAGAGAAGATGTAAGACAGTGAGACAGGAGATAACTTGGAGATTATAGCTGTCGGGAAATCAAGTATGCGGAAGGGATCTCCACAGACGGGAAATGAGAGAAAAGAAGCTGATTGAAGTAGAATTTGCGTTTACAATTCATTGGCTTTACAGTAAAAGGGTGGGACCTAGTTGCTAATCTTGTGGCTCGAGTAAATTCATATATAGGAAGTACCAGTGAGCTAAGTTCATCGGAGCAGAAGCCGTGAAAATATTTGTAGAAGAGACACAAGGAAGCCACACTGCGTGTGGTGAGAAAGCGACTTTATCCGAGCTGCCAAGTCGGGATCGATGACATTACAGTTTCTCCGTTGGATTTGGTCGAGGACACCTAGGTGGATAGCAGGAGCACCCGACTAGATATGGCAGCAGTATTCGATACACGGGCAGATGGTAGATTTGTGTATGTGCAGGATTTTTTCGGATGGGAAAAACTTCCTGGCCCTACACAGAGAACCGACTTTCTTAGCAGCGGATTTAGCTATGGATTTTCTATAGACATTGTCTATTGTGCTGGTTATTAGATAGCAGCTTCGTTTTGGAAACATTAAATTTAACGAGCCATCTCTTACCCCAGTCCACCACGGATTGGAGGTCCCTTTCAAGTTCGGCAGCGAGGTTTGGTTTGTCAGCCTCAGTAGATTTTTGATCAAGACGAGAGTAAATCGTAGTGTCGTCAGCATGTATGCCCACTTGGGATCTTATTACATCAGGAAGATCGTTAGTATAGATAAGGAAAAGCGTGGGACCTAGAATAAAGCCTTGAGGGACATCCGCATTTATGTGATAGTATTGGGAGGCTTGTCCGTTCAATACTACCCTCATTTTACGGTTTGAAAGGAAGGACTAGATTAGGTCAAAGAATTGTCTAGTTATACCATAGCCCTGCAGCTTGCATAGAAGGCCAAACGCTTTGGAGATGTCAAGAGCAACAGTTCGGGCTTCGCCGTTTTTGTCGAGAGCCTGGTGTATATACTCAGTGATGGTCGTGAGCATATCAGCAGTAGATCTGGTGAAGCGGAAGCCATACTGTTTGTCCGAGAAGATTCTGTGGGCTGTGATGTGTTGTACCACCTCGGCGTTGATAATGGCTTATAACACTTTGCCAAAGATCGGTAGGAGGCTGATAGGGCGATAATTAGCGGTGTCAGAGGGTTCTCCAATGTTTTTATATATAGGAACCACGGAGGAGGATTTCCAGCAGGCAGGAAAGCAGGAAGCAGAAAGGCAGATTTAATAGATTTTAGAGAGAACAGAGGAGAGTTCAGAAGCACATTTCTTTAGGACAGTGATGGGTATTCCGTCGCCACCGCTCGCCTTATGGGGGTCAAGCTTAGAAATTATTTTGGAGACCACCGAGGGAGTAATTAGTATGTCAGTCAGTTGGGCCTGGGTTCGAAGATGGAAATCTGCTACAGATACTCCAGTTTGTTTTTATTTCAAAATAACAGTAGCCTAAGCAAAACTTAATATTATAACCGCTAGTAACTAGTTAAAACAAAATCAGTAAGTAATAAAGTAACAATAAGTCCCAAGTAGGCATCTACGCAGATGACACTACAATATACTCCCGCTCCAGTAAGAAACCTGTCGTG
This sequence comes from Ascarosepion bandense, assembly GCA_037127315.1. Taxonomy (NCBI): domain Eukaryota; kingdom Metazoa; phylum Mollusca; class Cephalopoda; order Sepiida; family Sepiidae; genus Ascarosepion; species Ascarosepion bandense. The sequence continues at coordinate 267,631 of JBBBDQ010000341.1, read as the reverse complement.
GCGGACAGACATAATCTCGCTGCTGACCTTGAGCGGGATCTACACTCTGTGGTGAACTGGGGCAAGAAGTGGCTTGTCAACTTCAATTCATCTAAGACCAAGCTGTTGTCTGTCAACCATTACAGGCAACCTCTTCTGCCTCCCATAAGCATGGACCAAGTGATTCTCCCTGAGAGTAATACACTACGCCTCCTCGGACTTACCCTGTCCTCAGACCTCAAATGGAACCACTATATTGAATCCATAGCAAAATCTACTGCTAAGAAGATTGGGTCACTATGTCGATCCAGGATATTTTTTCCACCTGAATCCATCCTGCTTATATACAAGTCAACCATCCGTCCGTGCATGGAGTACTGCTGCCATTTATGGTCAGGTGCCCCTGCCGTTCTCCTCAGTGTTCTTGACAAGCTCCAAAGGAGAGTCTGCAATGTGATAGCTACTGATCTGGCGACTCGACTGCAGCCACTTCCCCATCGTCGAAATGTGGCTTCCCTTTGTCTCTTCTATAAATACTTTCATGGCTTCTGCTCGGATGAGCTTAACTCACTGATGCCTCCTCAACAGGTGTTTACTCGTGCAACCAGACTGGCAACTGGGTCCCACCCATTCACAGTCAGGTTAGCCAAATGCAGACGAAAATTCTACTCCTGCAGCTTCCTCTCTCGCACTTCCCGCCTGTGGAACTCGCTCCCGTATTCTTGCTTTCCTGACGGCTACAACCTCCAGAAATTTAAATGCAAAGTCAATACTCATTTACTAACCACTGGACTCTAGCTCTCTCCCCTCCCCTGTACAACCTTCCTTTTCTCTCCACCTATGTATCTGTCATCGCACCTGCTTTCTCAGCTTTCTGTTGTTCCTTTCTAACTAGTTTGCACTCCTCACTCTTTTCTAATTAATCTTTTTACATTTACGTAACCCCCTGCACATCAGTGGCGTTTCCGCCTTGCTCGGGGTGAAATGATAAAAAAAAAAGATTTTGTTCTACTAGTTTGCTAACCTTGGATACTGTGATAGCGGTCATATTTTATTTTGTTATATATTCTCAGTAAGTAGAAAAAGTTCCTTTGTTCAGTAACAAAAAATAATAGTATTTTCTCCGACTAGATTACGCGAGTTCGGGTGTAGCTTACAATGAAATAAACACGCTAGGATGTGTTTTGTTTTGCAACTTCGACTGAAGTAATTTGGTTTTGTTGTAAAACAAATAAACAGAGAAACGGAATGGATTCTTTTTTTCTGTTTAGTTGACCGTTAAAACTAGAAAAAAAAAGGAAAAAAAAAACTGAACAGTCTTATCTTTTACAACGTCAATGCCCGTAAAAAATACAAGTACGAAAAGGTCCACTTCTATAGAAAAAAAAATCCACTCGTGTTTACCAGAACAATAACGAAGTATTGCATTAGAGAAAAATAAACCTCAAGTCTTGTTATGCTGGGCCAAGTTGCGATCAAAATATTTTCGCTTTTCTTTTTAATACTCATGCGCGTAAACTGACGGGCGCATACAAACAAATAGCAAAGAAGGGAAACTTAACTTGTGCAGCAAGAATAGTTTAAGGACCCTAGAAGTTATGCCTGGATTCGTAATCGGAAGACACAGTTTAAACGACCTAAGGTACGCAGATGATACAGAGCTGATAGCAGACACAGAAAGGAAACTACAAGACCCCCTACAGAAGGTAGCAGAAGAAAGTAACAAAAAGGACTAGAAATAAACTGCACGAAAACTGAATGCATGGTCATCAGTAAAAATGGCAGCCCAAAATGCCAAATACAGGTCGGGGATACGAGAATGAAGCAGGTACAAAAATTTAAATACCTGGGAAGCGTTATAACAGAAGATGGAAAGTGCGACACAGATCCGAAGGTGAATTGGCATGGTGAAGGAAGCATTCTAGAAGTTGAGTAAGGTATTAAGAAACAGGACAATTTCGCTAGAAACAAAGAAGAGAGTACTGGATTTCTACGTGCTGTCCGTCTTTCAATATGGCAGTGAATGCTGGACAATATCATCAAAGATGAAAGAAAAACTTGAAGCAACTGAAATGTGGTTCTACAGAAGGATGCTGTGAATATCATGGATCGAGCATGTGAGCAATTATGAAGTCTTGGAAATGACGGAAACAAAAGGAAACAAATACTGAGCATCAGGAAGAGACAGCTGAAGTTCCTGGGACACGCAATGAGGAAGAACGGCTTGGAGAATCTGATACTAACAGGCCAGATAGAGGGAAAAAGAGACAGGGGAAAGCAACGGATAACATATTTGAAAACCTAATCAGGTGGATGACGGAACGAGGATTGCATGTTGTAACAGGAGAAGGCGTACTCAGAGCCACCGTCGATAGGGAAACGTGGAAGGCCATGATCGCCTATGTTCTGAAGGGACAAGGCACATAGAAGAAGAAGGACGTGTTCGTTCTTATCACACGAAAGCGGAAGTTAATAAGCCGTACATTAACATTTTACAAGGAAAGCAATAAATAAACCAAAATCTGTTGGAAACTAAGGAAAGTATAACGGTTTACTCTAGACTTGAACAGTTTAAGATTGTAGTAGCCAGGAAAATATCCTTGTGGGAGTCTGTGCTACAGAGCGGTGGTTCGTGGGAAAATAGTTCTAGTGAAATTTACTTCTAACAGATGGAATATAAAGAAAGTATGTGCGGTTTACAATAGTGTAAGTTGATCGTAGCTGTGAAGGTTATGTCTAGCAGAACAAAGGACTGTAGTTTGTCCGGTCACTTTCCATGGTAGAAGTAGCGACAGAACAGTGAAAGGCTCGCTACGGTCCGTGTGTGTGTGTGTGAGTGAGTGAGTGAGAGAGAGAGAGAGAGAGAGATGTATGTTAAGGCTAGAAAATAATACGTCACACACAAAAACTTTCGAACATTAGCGAGACGGAAAAGTGGGTACTGGGAAGCTACCGTCCAAATATAACCACGGCACTGCCTCTTGGGAAGACAACGTGCCCATCACTGAAACCCTGTCTCTTGCAGGTCTGTCTACCATGCGTGCACTCATTAAATAGTACAGTCTCCGCTGGCTAGGCCATGTCCACCGCAAATCCAGATGGCCGGATCGCAAAAGATAAGCTGTATGAAGAGCTGGCCTCTTGAAGAAGACCCACTGGGCGGCCCCCGCTGCGGTATCCTGACATCGTTTGACGCGACATGAATGCTGTGGGCATCAACAGGGTGTCATGGGAGATCGTGGCAGTCAACCGGTTCAAGTGGAGAGAAACCCTGACTGTTACACACAAGGACTTAGCTTTCGAACTTTATTGAGACGGAAAAGTGGGTACTGGGCAGCTGACTGACGGTCAGACTTGCTCGTCTTTTATTTCGTTTAGGGATTCACACCCCATGTCATTCTTGGCTTTGCATTGGACGACAAACATATCGCATAGAGGTGTGAAATTTTGCAAGTTTTGTGTGTGCTTAGCAAAGTTTGTAAATTCGAGAAAATTCGTTTATTTCTAACAATGAGCCAGATTTGAATTTTAACTGTAGAAGTTTTTGTTGGCAGCAGATTGGAATGTGTGAAAGAATAAAAGTATACATTTTACATGTTTAAATAGAAATTTATTGATGGAAAAGAATAACATGAATTGGTAGAAGTTAATTTTCAATGAGAAAGAGTATTAAGAAGTTAAGGGTATCAAGAGTTTGTAGTAGTAAATTATTGGAAAGAGTTTTTCTGTACGTAGGCAGGGACGCAAGTGTGACTGTATGTTTGAGCGTTTGTTTTGTAAGAATGTCTTTGAAGTTATCGCTTAGTGTAAATGGTGAAAGGCAGGAGGTGAGAGGTGAACGATTAAGAAGAAGGAGGTGAGAGAGAAAGAGAGAGGCAATAATAATACGATCGCTTGACGTTTGTCAAGAGTACGTGTTAATTGCTCGTCATCTTACCCCTCTCTGACGTGACGGTCGAGCTTGCTCGTCTTTTATTTCATTTGGGAATTCCCTCCCAGATGTGATTCTAGCCTTTCCATTTGAGGACAAACATTTCGCATCGAGGTGTAAGATTTCGCGAGTTTTGTGTGTGTTAAGGAAAGTCTGTAAATTCGAGAAAATTCGTTTATTTCTAAAACTGAGTCAGAATTGAATTTTAAATGAAGATCTTGTCTTGTTCACTACAGAATATATCATACAGGCTGTCAGATACGCCCTAGGTATAAGAACATGTCAAGTCCCCCATGCATGTCGTACATATTATAGCTTTACATGAACAGTACTTCAAGAGCAGCTCCTGTGTCTGTATCATTTGCAACGTGTGCAAGGTCTTTCGCTCTCTGATCACGCAATCAACATTTATGACAGATCGGAATCGTCATGGGACAATACAGGCTAACATCTAGCATCATTTTACTATTAATGTGTGGACTGGAATTGTAGGTGACTGATATATTTAAATGTTCCACCAGCACATTTTCAAAGAACTGACAACAGAGACATTATTTCGAAAACACTTCCAGACCGGCTAGAGGATTCACACTTGCTAATACGAAGTGTTGAGCAGTGATAATGTTTAGCGCCAAGATTGTTGATTTTTTACCTACTTTTACTGCTAAAATGTATTTTGGAATCTATCTATATGTGTGTGTGTGTGTGTGTAAAGAGAAAGTGTGAGAGAGGGAGATTGATATAGAGATATAACTTTTAAATAATTAATATGTATACTTTAATCCAAATTTTATTATTTTTATATTTTTTATATTTGAATCCATTCTATTCACTTATACGCAAATACCCTTGGGAAAGGTATTAATCCGTCTCTTCCTTCCATTTATGGGTTAAATAGCAGGACAGACTGGGTTCTATAGCCTTGATCGGCAACCAGTCTACCGCAGAAAGCAATGGCAACCTACTGCGGGATAATCTTCTGCCCGGTCAGTCATGTCTCTTTCAAGACATGATCGCCCAAGCGTGTATTACGTATGGCACTTAACTGACTAACTGACTGACTGATATTTACTAGGTAGACAGAAATATCTATTCAGACACGTGTACCTAATAAATATAAAGTTTATATTAAAACGAAATGTAGATATTGATAGATATATATATGAATTGCTTTTCTTCGTTCTGATTAATTCATTTTTCACCACCAACAACTTGTTCTTCATTGAAAAATCTCGATGCGACTAAACCCCACCGATTAATTAATGTCCGATTAATTAACTTTATATCATTTAGTTGAAGTGGGATGAATTGAGATTCCTAGCTGATTATAGAATTAAGTCGGCATATTTTATAGGCTTATCCAATTGTTCGGAGGAAATCAATTGTCCAAGAGCAATTTGTTAACCCTCTAGGGCCATTCGTATCATATTAGTGGGGGATCTGTTTATTACTTCATAACAATATAGAACTGATCCCCCACTTTATGACAAGTAGAAGCCTTAATCATATTATATTATTAACCCTCTAGGGCCATTCGTATCATATTAGTGGGGGATCTGTTTATTACTTCATAACAATATAGAACTGATCCCCCACTTTATGACAAGTAGAAGCCTTAATCATATTATATTATTAACCCTCTAGGGCCATTCGTATCATATTTGATAGAGTATTTCCCTATAAGGAAACATTTGGTATTTCCCTATAAGGAAACATTTGGTATTCATTGACTAAGCAGTCAGTACTGCTTTCATTTGAAATTTATAAAATATTTCTCTTAAAAAATTTTTCAGGAAAATATTTCCTTCAAGGCTTGTTTTCATACTGTATCAAATATGATACGAATGGCCCTAGAGGGTTAATAATATATGATTAAGGCTTCTACTTGTCATAAAGTGGGGGATCAGTTCTATATTGTTATGAAGTAATAAACAGATCCCCCACTAATATGATACGAATGGCCCTAGAGGGTTAATAATATAATATGATTAAGGCTTCTACTTGTCATAAAGTGGGAGATCAGTTCTATATTGTTATGAAGTAATAAACAGATCCCCCACTAATATGATACGAATGGCCCTAGAGGGTTAATCTCCGTAATCTGTGTCGCCGTCATTCGATTAACGTCCGGTTTTGGCCTGAAAAAATTCGTGTATAAACCTCGAGTATAGTTCTCAAGATTCTTCAAATACGTATTTAATAATAATAATAATAATAATAAAGAAACAATAGACCACCTAATCTCAGGCTGTTCTGTGCTTGCCCCAAATGAATATAAAAATCGCCACGATAGAGTTGGGCAATATTTACATTGGGCAATGTGCAAACATTATGGAAAAGCTGTAAACAAACAATGGTATGAACATCACCCAGCACCGGTTACAGAAATAGAAGATGTCACCATTCTATGGGATTACACCATCTACACAGACAGAAAAATTGAAGCAAACAGGCCAGACATTATTGTTAAAAACCAGAAGGAGAAAACTTGTCTATTAATTGATATGGCTTGTCCAGCGGATTGTAACATAGCAATCAAGGAATTTGAAAAACTGTCAAAATATAAAGACCTGGAAATTGAAATAGAAAAAATGTGGAAATTGAAAACAAGAGTTGTGCCAGTCATAGTAGGTGCACTTGGAATGATAAAAAATGGAACAAAACAACACATTGAAAGAATCCCTGGAAACCCCAGCTTAAGAGATATACAAAAAATTGTCTTATTAAATCTATGTAATGCTAGGGATGATAGGGAAGATAGAAAAACATGAAATGGAGTCATAACAACACGCCACGACCTGCCTTAGGTCTCCCCGCAGACTTGGTTGGTAGTGAGACCAAAGCAGAAATCGAAATATGATGAAAAAATGACATAATAATAATATGTATTTAATATAATATATATAACAAATAATTATTTTATCATATTATATACAATAATATTTATTGTACAGTTATTTATCGTTTACATATATATTTATTGTTTATATGTGCAAAACACTGCGCCTCCTCGGGTTAACTCTCTCAGCAAACCTAAAGTTAAATGACAATATCGAATCCCTAGCTAAATCCGCTGTTAAGAAGGTCGGTTCACTGTGTAGGGCCAGGAAATTTGAATCCATCCTGCACATACATATATCTACCATCCGCCTGTGTATTGAATACTACTGCCACGTCACATCTGGTCGGGCGCCCCTGTTATTTACCTCGGGGTTTTTGACAAAATCTAACGGAGAATCTGTAATGTGTTTGATCCCGACTTGGCAGCTCAGATGCAATCACTTTCTCACCGGAGTAATGTGGCTTTTCCTATGTCTCTACTACAAATTCATGCAATTAGGTCCCACCCTTTTCCAGTGGAACCAATAAAATGCACCCTAACTACTACTGCAACAGCTTCTTTTCTCGCACTTCCCGCCTGTGGAATTCCTTTCCTTTCCTTATACTTGCTTCCCCGACAGCTACAATCTCCAAGAATTTAAATGTAAGGTCAATAGCCATCTCCTATCTCTCTGACTCGCATCCTTACCCTCATGTTCTTTTCTCCGCCCACTCCACTCTCATCACACCAGTATTTTTCTCCTTCCCTTACCCACTTCCTGACACCACCTATAACCTGACCCTCTTCCCATCACTCTTATCCTTTCATATTTTTGAGTATGCAAAATGACGTAATAAAATATCTAATATTTAACAATTGGCCCAATAATTATGAGCGCTTTATAATTTTCTAGTATCCAAAACATTTTTTTTTTGTTATAGATGCTTTAATTAAAATATATTCATTTCGTATTTGTCTATATTTCTGAGATGAGGTAGTATTTACACTATTTATATTATTCGGACTATTGTCCTCGTCTTTGTTGCTATTTGTGCGACGTTTTGGCCGTTGTACGCTCCGACCTTCTTCAGTTGCTAGGAATTTCGAACCGAACCCTTTGTTTATATTTCTGAAATGAGGCAGTATTTACATTATTCGGACTCTTGCCCTTATCTTTGTTGCCATTTCGGCCGTTGTATGCTCCGGCCTTCTTCAGGTGCTAAGAATTTATCATCCTTATCAATCACAGTTGTTATAACAAAGAAATAGTCTTTCTGTCTAAATGTCAAGATGTTTATTTTCCATTACTACGACACTATACACTTTATAATTTTAACAGAATTATTTTTAATACTCTTATTATTTTGAACTATTGTTCTCACCCTGGTTTATATACGAATAGATGTTATTATAGACACAACGTTTTGACCGAATACCCTCTGTTTATCATCAGGCATCCACTGATTGTCTAATAAGGCATATGAGCTTTTACGATCAACAACACAAGGATTTTGATATCTCTTGATAACCCATAAATTTGATTATCAAACAATACAATTATAGTGATTGTTACCTATGAGGGTCATTCAATAAATAAGGTGAATTTTTCGGTATAAGGACTTCTAATACAGATAGAAGCTTACTTTTTTTTCAAATTAGTCTCCCAGCAGTTTTCACACACTTTTCCCATCTGTGCATAAGCTTCCGTATTCCCTCAGCGTAAAAATCTTTGGACTGATGTCTCAGCCAATCGCTCACAGCACTTTTGACTTCATCGTCACTTCTAAACTTCGTGCCTTTCGTGAACGCTTTCAAGGGAGCAAAGAGATAAAAGTCTGAAGGGGTAAGGTCTGGGCTGTAATGGGCATGAGAGAGCAGTTCCCAGCACAGCTTGTTGATGGTCTGCACCGTTTGGGCTGCTGTGTGAGGCCTTGCGTTGTCTTGATGCAAGACGACTCCATGTGACTGATGACCCCTGCGTTTGTTCTTTATGTCTTTCTTGACCTGTCTCACAGTTAACAGCTCCCTCTTCTGTCAGACTGAATGAGGTCATTGACTGATTCGATCACCTCAGGAGACCTCACTTCTGTAGGAGTCCCAGGCCTGTCTTCATACTCAACACTGCTCCGCCCCGCCCTTCTTTTAAAAAAATAGCCCTATTGTAGATATTTTTGGCTGAAACATGTGGCACCATACACAGTTGACATTCTCCTATAAATATCAACTTGTTTGCACCCTTCAGCAACCAAAAACTTGATAACTGACCTCTGGTAAAACCTGGAGCATGCTTCTTGGTCGTCCATCTTTGTTAATCTCCAAAACTCTCAAAGATTTTTGTCAATTTGCAAAAAGACTCAAATCCCTTTAAAAAACAAGTAAAGGAAAAAAACTTAAAAAAGTAAGGTTCTTATATGTATTAGAAGTCCTTATACCAAAAAATTTAGCTTATTTATTGAATGACCCTAGTAGAAGTCCTTATACCGAAAAATTTACCTTATTTATTGAATGACCCACGTAGAAGTCCTTATACCGAAAAATTCACCTTATTTATTGAATGACCTTCGTCGAAGTCCTCATACCGAAAAATTCACCTTATTTATTGAATGACCCTCGTAGAAGTCCTTGTACCAAAAAATTCACCTTATTTATGGAAAGACCCACGTAGAAGTCCTTATTTTAAAAAAATCACCTTATTTATTGAATGACCCTCGTAGAAGTCCTTATATAAAAAAAAATTCACCTTATTTATTGAGTGAGCTTTGTCGAAGTTCCTATACCGAAAAATTCAACTTATTTATTTAATGACCCACGTAGAAGTCCATATACCGAAAAATTCACCTTATATATTGAATAACTCTCGTAGAAGTTCTTATATAAAAAAATTCACTTTATTTATGGAATGACTTTCGTCGAAGTTCTTATACCGAAAAATTCACCTTATTTATTGAATAAGCCTCGTATTTGTGAAATGAAATACCAAAATCTTCCTATATTCTGTTTCAAAGTTTGGCAAATGTTAACTGCAGAAAGCTGGTGTTTTAAAAAGACGGCGTTACCCTTGGCGCCGCTCCTATTGTAAACTCGGTCGACAATTTTTATTCTTTTAAAAATCTATTTTTAGAATTTAATATAACCGAAGCACATGAAACTGTCTCTGTATGATCGCGAATCGACAAGAGTATTAAACACTACTGCAAATTAAGAGTCAAATAAATATTGCTCACCATTTTTATTGTTAAAACATGAAAAAAAAAAAAAGAAAAGAAAAGATAAATCCAGACGTTCAGTTAATTTTAGTGAATTTATGTATTAACAGCAAATGAATGAAAAGCAAAAAAAAAAAAAATGCATTTTTAAAATAAGTAATTATATTTACAGTTCCTAGAAATTATATTATGTAAATCTTCTTGTTCGCCTATGCACAGAAATGTTGGTAAATGAGTGCTTAATTAACACGGCTAAAGGACAGAATGTACGAGCGGTCTAAGCGCCAGTCTCAAGGTATTAATGATACCTCATCAGCACATATAATTACGGATGTGCGTTGTGGTGCAGTGGATATAGAAATCGGAGAGCCGAGTTCGAATTCCAGTTGAATTCATTGCATTCGCTTACGCACAAATACCCTTGGGAAAGGTATTAATCCGTCTCTTCCCTCCAGTTATGGCTTAAATAATAGGACAGATTGGGTTCTATAGCCTTGGCTGACAACCAGTCTACCGCAGAAAGTAATGGCAACCTACTGCGGGATAATCTTCTGCCCTGTCAATCATGTCTCTTAGGAAACTTATGGCACTTAACTGACTGATTGAATATTAATGTTGGAAACATGATTAAGGCTCCTACTAGTCACAAAGTGGGAGTCAGTTTTATATTTTTTTGAAGTAATAAACTGATCCCCCTCTAATTACTACTTAATAATATATAAGATCTCTTCCCTCTCTGGCTATGAGTCAAATAATAGGACAGATTGGGTTCTATAGCTATGGCTGGTAATCTGTCTACCGCAGAAAGTAATGGCAACCTACTGTGGGATAATCTTTTTCCCAGTCACTCATGTCTCTTTCGAGACATGATCGCCCAAGCGTGTATCATGTACGGCACTTAACTGACTGAAAGGACAGAAACCATATTAGTGCCTAAGTAGGGCGAGAACAGGTTCTGCGGGATTAACCTCTAAGGTTAAGGAGATAATACGACGCAAATCACATTTCATATCAATAAGATCATTTACAGTATTTATATTATTGGAACTATTGTACTAATCTTTGTTGCCATTTGTACGACGTTTTGGCCGTTGTACGCCCCGGCCTTCTTCAAGTGCTAGGAATTTCGAACCGAACCCTTTATTACAACCACTTGGATATATCATTCTCATTTCTTGCGTAGTAATGTTTCTTTTGGAAGTCAAGAGTTATCGCCCTCTAATCCTGCAAGTTACTTGTTCACCACTGCTGTAGCATGGTATTGAACTCACAACTATTTGAGTCAAGTCACAGGAACTAACCAACGTCTATATCCACAGAATTCTATTGCCCCAGAGAGGTGGATCGGTGCTCGTCTCTACTGGGCAATTTTTGTGCCTTGCCTGCTCGTGCTCGTTCGGGCTCCCCACATTAAACCTTGAACTTGTGTCGCATCCAGTTCTTAGTGGCGGGAAGAGGTAAATACACTTATTTGGCAAACAACCGGCAAATGGTGTTGCCAAAGCAGTATATAAAAAAAGTGCGCAAAAGTCAGTTTTATTTTTCTTTATCCCCATTATGAATCAGTGATATGACGTGTTTCTTTTTTCCCTGGGGAATGTTGCCATACTGATAAAACCAAGTGTCATAATGCCGGACAGTATACGACAAAGAAACGCAACAAGCTTATTTGACTTCACACAATCTTCAAAGTCTATAGATGCAAGTCTTGCACAATTCCACATATAAACATGACACTTACGCATGTGCTCAGCATATCTACATAAAACTTACCAGCCTCTCGCTTACATTAATTTTCTAAGGAGACTAGCCAGTCACTTTTTTAGACGTCACCTTAGGTACATTCGTGTTTCCACAAAGCTTAGTTATAGTTTATACTAGAACTATCTTGAGTGGAATTCAGTTTCTAGCATCATATGGACCTGGGTATGATAACAGACTATTAGTTTGTTACAAAAATAATGGCAAATTTCAGATACATCATTTTATTCTTGAAAAATTAACTGTAGATTTGTCAAAGTACGAAGCTTGAGCATCTATGCACCTCTCCCATCGATGAGGAGATTGTTTATTCCTCGGTGATAAAAAGTTATTGGCTGTGATGCAACGGAATCTTTGAAAGTTGATTCCACCTCTTTTTTTTTTTTTTTTTTAATCATATCACCCCAAGCAAGGCGGTAACGCCACTGATGCGCAGGGGGCTACGTAAGGGTAAAAAGAATGGAAAAGAGAAAGCCGGAAACCACATCCTAAACAGGAAACAAGGGATGAGCCTCTTCATCTGTTCAATAGATGTGGGTGGAGTGTGAACCGGGCGATAGTTTAGTCTATCTACTCCAATTAAAAAAAAAATAATAAAAAAGGAAAAGAGTGAAAAGATTGGAAAAGAGAAAACCGGAAACCGCATCCTAAACAGGAAACAAGGGATGAGCCTCTTCACCTGTTCAATAGATGTGGGTGGAGTGTGAACCGGGCGATAGTTTAGTCTATCTACTCCAATTATATACCTAAGAGTTTTACAGTATTTACATTATTCGGACTATTGTCCTCATCTTTGTTGCCATTCGTAAGACGTTTCAGCCGTTATACGCTCCAGCCTTCTTCAAGTGCTAAGAATTTCGAACCGAACCCTTTATTACTATCACTGCGATATATGTCCCAAAATTTCAGTTGTTTTCTTCTTAGCCCAGTATATAGACGTTGGTTAGTTTCTGTGACTAAGGGTTGTGAGTTCAATACCAGGCTACAGCAGTGGTGAACAAGTAACTTACAGGGTTAGAGGGAGATAACTCATGACTACCAGAAGAGGGATTAAGCAAGGAACGAAGATCATATACCGTAGTGATTGTAATAAAGGTTTCGGTTCGAAATTCCTAGCAACTGAAGAAGGCCGGAGCGTATAACGGCCGAAACGTTGTACAAATGGCAACAAAGATGACGACAATAGCCCGAATAATGTAAATACTGTAAATATTACCTCAGAAATAAAAATAATTACTTAAGCAGATTTTTAATGGTAAAACTTTAAGTGCTTAAAAATGATAATCAGTGGGTGAAATATCAGGAGAATATGGAGGATATAAACTCTCGTAACACAAGTCGGTGAGTTTTTGCCACTTTTTTCTTGCCACAGGTGGTCACGCATTATCGTAGGGAAGAGTTAGACCGCATCGATTCACCAATGCAGGTCTCATTTTTTTTTGGTATGTGCGTTGTGGTGCATTGGATATCGGCTCGGAACGAGAAATCGGGGAGCCGAGTTCGAATTCCAGCCGAATTCATTGTATTCACTTACGCGTAAATACCCTTGGGAAAGGTATTAATCCGTCTATTCCTTCCAGTTATGGGTTAAATAATAGGACAGATTGGGTTCTATAGCCTTGGTCGGCAAGCAGTCTACCGCAGGAAGCCATGACAACCTACTGCAGGATAATCTTCTGCCCAGTCAGTCATGTCTCTTTCGATACATGATTGCCCAAGCGTGTATCACGTATGGCACTTAAGTGACTGACTGAATATAAGTTGAAAACATGATTAAGGCTTCTACTGGGTATAAAATGGGTAATCTGTTTTATATTGTTTTAAAGTAATAAACTGATCCCCCACTAATTATAACTTAATAATATAATACATCTCTTCCCCAACTAACCATGAGTCAAATAACAGGACAGATTAAATTCTACTGCCTTGGCTGGGAACCAGTCTACCGCAGAAAGTAATGAAAACCTACTGCGGGATAATCTTCTGCCCATTCAGTCATGTTTCGAAAGAGACATGATTCCCCAATCGTGTATCACGTATGGCACTTAACTAACCGAATGAATATAATAGTTGAAATATGATTAAGGATTCTGCTGGGTATAAAGTGGGGGATCGGTTTTATTTTTTTTGAAGTAATAAACTGATCCCCCTTTAATTACTACTTAATAATATATGATCTCTTCCCTTTCTACCTATGAGTCAAATAATAGGACAGATTGGATTCTTTAGCCTTGGCTGGCAACCAGTCTACCGCAGAAAGTAATGGCAACCTACTGCGTTATAATCTGCCCAGTCAGTTATGTCTTTTTCGAGACATGATCGCCCAAGCGTGTATCACGTATGGCACTTAACTGACTGAGATCATGAGGAACCCATTTATTGAGCTTTTTCACCTTGCCAATACTCTGGAAATGGCGTGAGTCTGTTGCAGTACCGACACCAAGTGTCTGATGCATTTATCTGGCGCTTTGATGTGGGTTTGGCTCAACAATTGCTCAGCATTTATTCGTTGTCAAGATTGCATGACCGTTCCCTACTTTCTTCACCTTCAAGGCATCACCAGTAGAAAATTTCTGGAACCACCATCATACTGTGCGCTCACGTGTGGTCCTATCTCTCCATCCTCAGTTGATATTGGCAGAGTTTTGGGAAGCACTGTACCCAAGTTTGAATTCATGCAAGAAAAGTAAACAAAAATCATGTTTTATCATATTCATAATTAAGAGCTTCTATGCTTCAAGAATATTTCTGTTCCCCCCCCAAAATTAAGAACTATTAAAGCGCACACATTAATTATTCTACTCTAACAGCTTCTTTTCTCGCACTTCCCGCCCGTGGAATTGCCTTCCGTATATATTCTTCCCCGACAGCTACAATCTCCAAAAAATTTAAAGGTAAGGTCAATTGCCATCTCCTATCTCTCTCACTTGCGTTCTTTCTCTCAATTTCCCCCCGTCAATTCTACTGTTATCAACTCTCTTCACACCAGTATTAACATTCTTCTCTTACCCATTCTCTGATACCAACTATAAATTGCTTCTCTTTCTTTTCACCCTCCTCCTATGTAACCCCCTATACACCAGTGGGAGTAAAACTGCCTTGCTTAGGGTGAAATTAAAAAAAATGTATACCAAAATTCACCTAATATATAGCGTAAATACTATGTTAAAATAGCTTTTCAAAATACAACACTTCGATCGGTCATTAATTTTGTAACAGTCTAATACGTCCGGATGTGCGTTGTGGTACAGTAGATATCGGCTCGGAACGATAAACCGGGGAGCCGAGTTCGAATTCCAGTTGAATCCATTGTATTCACTTACGCGCAAATATCCTTGGGAAAGGTATTAATCCGTCTCTTCCTTCTAGTTATAGGTTAAATAGCAGGACAGATTGGGTTCTATAGCCTTGGTCGGCAACCATATATCGCAGAAAGCAATGGCAACCTACTGCGGGATAATCTTCTGCCCAGTCAGTCATGTCTCTTTCGAGACATGATCGCCCAAGCGTGTATCACGTATGTCACTTAACTGACTGACTGACTAATACGCCCGGCAGTAAGGCCTCTGGTCGGAAGATTAGAGGGATTAGAGGAGCGTAGAACCACCTATTAATTCCTGTTCTCCAGATCTACTTTAATCCGGGGGGGGGGGGGGTAGATCCTAATAGGGTCCGAGTCAAACACATATATCACCACCTCTATTAATTATGCCCACGTAAACATATATAAACACAAAAGCTGAGTATCATCTACCATGTATTCAACTGTGAAAGCAGAAGAACATTTTTATTATTTCAAAGCTTCTAAGAAAATCTAATTTCGGCGTTAAATGGCCTATGAAGAGTTAATAAGCTATAAGACAAACGAACTTGTCCTATCAATAAAAACTCTTTCATTATGAATTATCGCCCAAGTAACCGACGCAGATAGTCCTGAGTATAAAAAGGCCTCTGATCGGAAGAGTGGAAGTTTTGAAGAATATAGAACCCATTATTAATTTCAGTGCCCCAAGTTCAAACTCTAACATTTTGAACCTAAACGTAATCTTTAAATTAGTTTTTCAAGAAAAGTAACGATTTAAAAATATTTTATTGTTATTTACCATATGAAACTCCAACTTGTAAATGTATTTCAATAACATCTTCTATGTGCCTAGTCCTTTCAGGAGGTATGCGATCGTGGCTTTCCACGTCTCCCTATCCCTGGTGGTTCTTAATATGTTTTCACCTGTTACTCCACGCAACCCCCATTCGTCATCCACCTGATCAGGCCCTTCAAATATGTTATCCGCTGATTTCCTCTTTAACACGGTTCCAAAATCGACCTCCCCTAATGAACATAGGTTTTAGCCAAATAACGGTCAGAAAGAATTGCTAAGGATATCTACATAAAAATTTTCCGTCTTCTCGCTTGCAAGCACATTCGTTTTTTATGAAGGCTGCATGGTCATCAGCAAAAGATACAAATCAAAATGCCAAATACAGGTGGGGGATAACAGAATCAAACAAGTCCAAGAATTTAAGTACCTAGGAAGTGTTCTAACAGGATATGGAAAGTGCGACACGGAGATCCGAAGGCGAATTGGCATGGCAAAGGACGCGTTCCAGAAGATGAGCAAAATACTAACACACAGGAAAATCTCAATAGAAACGAAGAAAAGAGTGCTAGACTGCTACGTGATGTCAGTTCTTCAATACGGCTGTGAATGCTGGACAATATAATCGAAAATGAGGAGAAAACTGGAAGCGGCCGAAATGTGGTTCTACAGAAGGATGCTACGGATATCGTGGACTGAGCATACAAGCAACGACGAGGTGTTAGAAAGAATGGCAACAAAAAGGAAATTGATGCTGAGCATCAGGAAGAGACAACTGAAGTTCCTGGGACATGCAATGAGGAAGGAGAGCCTGGAGAACCTGATACTGACTGGACAGATAGAAGGAAGGAGAGACAGAGGAAGGCAGCGGATAACATATTTGCAGGGCCTGATCAGGTGGATGACGCAACGGGGGTTGCCAGCAGCAACAGGAGCAAACATACTAAGAGGCACAAGGGATATGGAGACGTGGAGAGCCATGATCGCCTACGAAGGGACAGGGCACATAGAAGAAGAAGAAGAAGAAGAAGAAGTTAGGTACTTTCTTAGACGTCATCTTAGGTATGTTCATGTTTCTTCAACATTAACAGAGCCTAGCTATGGTTTCTAAGTTGAGCGGACTTCAGTTTCTAACATCATATAAAAATTAGAGCTGAGTTTGACGATAAACTACATCAAGTTGTAAGGCCTCTGATCGAGAGATTGGAGGCTTTGAGCCGCGAGGAACCACCTCTAAATTGCTGTGGTTGCCAGGTCCCCCCCCCCTGACAGGGGGTGGTATAACTTATTTGTTGTGGATTGTTGTTGAGAAAACACACAAATAATAAATAACAAAAGCAGATATGGAGATAGAAAATGTAAGTTATATTGAACAAAAATATACAAACTGGAACACGGGTTAGTCAATTCAGGAATACTGTTAGTAGAAATCAATATATACAGTCTTGCAAGGAAATAGTATGTTCGGGTAATATATGCATAACAACTCCAACTTACTACGCACCGCGTTCATAGAGGGCCTTTTCTGTCTGCCATCAATATGGCTGGTACTAGACTCTTGGAGAGCAACAGGCATCAAGGTTTAAACTTACTTGAAGTGGAGCGACTACATTGAATCAATAGCAAAATCTACTGCTAGGACAGTTTGGCCATGGTGTTCTACCTGAAGATATTTCTCGTCCGAGTCCATCTTGCCCATTTACAAATCTATCATTTGTCCGTTATTAAATACTGCTGTCATGTCTGGTCGTGTACACCTATTATTCATCTCGGTGTTTATGACGAAATCCAAAGAATGGTTTGTAATGTAATCGACCCTGATTTCGCGGTCTCGATTTCAGTCACTTTCTCACCGACGTGACATTGCTTCCCGCTGTCTTTTTTGCAAATATTTTTCTCTGACCTAACGAGATTTTTCTGTTTTTTGTTTTTTCCGGGCTAAATGAATAGTCTCATGAGCTTTATTATCAAAAGAAGAAAGAAAATCACAATACGGATACACATTTTTCATTTAATCTTTTCTGAGCTTTCGTCTTACGTCAGCCATTATCAAAGATGACAATTGTATTGGGTGTACTAATTTCGAAGTATTAAGAATTAAGTATGGAAAGCCATTGGGATAACCAATCGATTCTTTTGTTTTTTAATATAGGCATTTGAGAATGTGTATGGAGATTTTGTAGTTAATTTTGTTCAGTTTACTCTCGCATCGATCAAAAATCTGCTGAGGCTGACAAAGCAAACCTCGCTGCCGAACTTGAAAAGGACCTCCGATCCATGGCGGACTGGGATAAGAAATGGCTCGTGAATTTTAATGCTTCCAAAACGAAGCTGCTATCTATTAACCATCACAGACAATCGCTCCTACACCCCATTAGCATGGATTATGTTAGTCTCCCTGAAAGCAAAATACTGCGCCTCCTCGGCTTAACTCGGACAACAGACCTCAAGTGGAATGAGTATATAGAATCCATAGCTAAATCCGCTGCTAAGAATGTCGGTTCTCTGTGTAGGGCCAGGAAGATTTTTTTCTGCCTGAAACAATCCTGCACATATATAAATCTACCATCCGCTCGTGCATTAAATACTACTGCCATATCTGGTCGGGTGCTCGTGCTATCCACCTGGTTGTCCTTGACAATATCCAACAAAGAATCTGTAATGTGATAGATCCCGACTTGGTGGCTCGGATACAGTCACTTTCTCACCGGCGCAGTGTGGCTTCTTTGTGTCCCTTCTACAAATACTTTTACGGCTTCTGCTCCGATGAACTTAGCTCACTGGTGCCCCATGTATATGAATTTACTCGAGCCACAAGATTAGCAACTAGGTTCCATCCTTTTACTGTAAAATTAATAAATTGTAAACACAAATTCTACTCCGGCAGCTTCTTTTCTCGCACTTCCCACCTGTGAAATTCTTTTCCATTTACTTGTTTTCCCGACAGCTATAATCTCCAAGAATTTAAATGTAAAGTCAATAGTCAACTTCTATCTCACTAACCTGCATCCTCTCTCTCATGCTCCTTTCTCCGTCCACTCCACTCTCATCAGTATTCTTATCCTTCTCTTACCCACTTTCTGATACTCCCTATGGTCTGTCACTCTTTCTCATAACTTCCCTCCTAAGTAACCCTCTGCACAACAGTGGCACTGAAGTGCCTTGATTGGGGCGATATGATTATAAAAAACAAGTTAGGTTTCAACTGTTTTATGTATATGGCTTTTAGTATTTTTAATTTTTGTTTGTTTTCATGTTTGAAGTATGGTTGTGTTTTCGACAAGGATTTCGTGGAATTGTTTATGTGACCTGGTATATTATTAGATTTCCATCTACGTCCTACTTCTTTACTATTGAAATAGCTAAATGTAACCGCCTCTTCTACTCCAACAGTTTATTTTCGTTGTGGGGGCTCCCCTTTTCTTCCATGATAATAGACTCGTCTTTAGAGTATACATATACTCCTGTCATAGAAGCAAGAGGAGGATACCGCGAGATCTGAGAGATACCGAGCGATACCGGAAGATACCGAGGTTTCACGGAGAATATAGCGTCAGTAGTTCATAGTAGTTCCGAGTTCCACTCATACAGTATATAATTACGCAGCATCCGTCAGCTTCCGACGTGGACTTGCTAAACATACTACGGCTTCACTTCGTACTAACTTTGATTCTAGATTTACTAACCTGCGTTCAAGTTTGTATCTTTACGTTTAATATACTTATTTTTCTATTTCAAATTGTGGTTGTTGTTCCTTTATTTTGTGCGGTTCCCATTCCGGGATCCACAGCAATTTTCTCGCACTTCTCGCTTGTGGAACTATTTTCCGTTTGCTTGATTTCCTGAAAAATACATTCTTCAAAAATTTAAATGCCACGTCAGTCGCCATTTTTTTTATCCCGTTCGACATTTATGTTTCTCTCACTCATTCCTATACTTCGTCTTTTTCCTCCTTTTCACTCCCTTTAACACCACCACCTGCCTATTTGTGGCATTTCTGCCTTGATCGGGAGCAAATGATTTTAAACAAAAAGAGAATTCCATTGAAGAATACAAGCGTCAGAAATAAGATATTACAGAGCCCTCCTAAGATTAAACTAGACCACATCACAAATGACACAGAGCAAGACACCACCAGAAAAGAATCAGGTCCGTTGGAAAATTTCATATCCAGCTTCAAAAAGAAAAAGTTGACACGTCATTAGAGCCGACAAACTTCCTTGTACCAAGGTATGAGCTGACAACTTTATTGGGTGAATGGAAAGATTATTGCTAGAGAATTGGGCATTTGTACGCAACCGACATATATAAAAGGGAGCAGATTTTTACATCGGTAAGAGCCACTTTGCACCCCTTTTGTTCAAGAGGTTAGCCAATCAAGTGCCATACGTGATACACGCTTGGGCGATCATGTCTCGAAAGAAATATGACTGACAGGGCAGATGATTATCCCATAGTAGGTCGCCATTACTTTCTGCGGTAGACTGGCTGCCAGCCAAGGCAATAGAACCCAATCTGTTATTTAACTCATAACTGGAGGGAAGAAACAGATTAATAACTTTCCCAAGGGTATTTGCGCGTAAGTGAAAGCAAGGAATCCAACTGGATGTCGAACTCGGCTCCCCGATTCCTCGTTTCTAGCCGATATTCACTGCACAACACACATCCGTTCAAGAGGTAGTATGTCATTATTTTCTAACAAGTAATATATAAGGAATTTGAGAGTGTATTTCATTTTTGGATCATGAAGCATTTAAATATATAATTTCTATGTATTTTTCTTCTTTTGTTAAATACTGAGGGCTGCATATTCTTAGTGCTCTTAAAAAGAAACCTATAATAATACCAGATTTGATTTTGTAAGAGTGGCTGGAGTAGAAATTTATCAGGTCGTTTTTGTTGGTAGCTTTTCTGTAGACGTCAAAATAGAGTTTGTTGTTATTTTTGTGTAATATGATATCTAGGAAAGGAAGAGTCTGATTAGATTCAGTTTCGAAGGCAAAATTTATAGTAGGCTCAATGTTGTTGAGTTTGTTGACAAAATTTCTGCTATGTTAGTAGTTTCTGGATAGATTAGAAGGGAGTCGTCTATATATCTACAGTAGGAGGAATTTGGTGGTAAACTGTTTCTGAAACAATTTCTTTCCAGAAATTCTAAAAATAAACAGGCGAGAACGCCGCTGAGAGGCGATCCCATTGGTAAACCAAATTTTTGTCTATAGAAATGGGCATTGAAAGTGAAGAAACATTGCTTAGTAATAAGATAGCATAGTTTTATGATTTTCTGTGTAGGTGTAGATAAATTCTATTAACTTGCATTACCCATATCACTTTGTTTACAATGCAAAAGAAAGGCACATAATGTATACAACCACAACACTGTTAACAATAATAATCTAAACAATAAAAATACATCATATTTAAATATATATAAAATATCACCTATCATCATACATTTTATAAATAAAACGTATGTCAATATGAAAGATAACACTTCACCTTAATCATAAGAATGGAATCTATAAGTTTGTTTAAATAAACATTAATCGAGAAATATTTCACGGTGACACTTTGTCTCACTTGTTATTTAGTATATCACTAATAGAATTAACCAACTAACTAAACAGAACGGAACTGTATTTCAAAATAAAATAAGCTATGGACGATGAAAATTGTATGCTAGGAATGACAGTGAGTTGAAAGGTCTTTTTTAAAACAGTAAAATGTTTCAGTGATGACATTGGAATGAAATTTTGTTTGAATGTGCTAAAGGTACATGTTTTGGACTCAAGATTCTTCGCGTGGGTTGGATATATCTACCGTGTACCAAGCGAAGATATAGTCCGCGAACAGGAATCGGCGAGTCCTCGATTTTCTTAAATTGAAAACTACGTGCCGGAGTTAATTTCTTTCTATATCTGGGGAAGCTATATTCCAAAAGAGAAACGGCGCCATGTTCTTCTTAGCTGTACCACGTACTAGATGAGATAGATTTAGCTTAATCCCAGGCTTCTTGGCGCGGACTAAAAAAAAACATGGAGTAAAAAAGTAAAAGGCAGCTGAAGTTTCTGAGATATTAGTGAGGAAGGAGGGCTTGGTCGAATTTGATGTTCACGGGACGGATAGAAAGAAAGAATGAAAAAAGAGACAGGGAAAAGCCATGTGTAACATACTTGATGCACTCCTTGTAAACCGAACGAATGATCACTTTCGTCACTGTATGGAGTGACGTTACTAGGCAGCCGACACCTGACACAAATGACCTTCTGCGTAACAAAGAAAGATGATTGCTTTTGTATCACTTTATTCTATTAAAGCAATTCGCATACGACATTCAGTGGTCTGTTAGTAAACCATAGTCAAATGGATGCATAAAGAAAAAAATTGATTGTTAAAACTAGATTACAATTTGGATCTAATATTTAAAGAAACCTTGGCTCGCAATAATTTTCACTAAGTGTTCTAACAGAAGACTGAAAATGTAACACTGAGATTCGAAGGCATATTGGTATGGTTAAGGAGGCATTCCAGAAGCTGAATTAATTATTGATAGACAGGAACATTTTGTTAGAAATTAAAAAATGTACTGGACTGTTATATGACATCTGTACTTCAATTTTTTAAAATAATCATATCGCCCCAAGCAAGGCATTTTACTGCCATTGTTTTGCAGGAGGTTACATAGGAGGAAAGTTATGAGAAAGTGTGACAGGTTATAGGGGGTGTTAGGAAGTGGGTAAGAGAAGGATGAGAATACTGATGAGAGTGGAGTGGACGGAGAAGGGAGCATGAGAGAGAAGAAGAAGCAGGTTAGTGAGACAGAAGAGGAATACTGACTTTACATTTAAATTCTTGGAGATTGTCACTGTCGGAAAAGCAAGTAAATGGAAGAATTTACTAGTTCAAATTTCAGTTGAATTCCCTGCATTCACTTTTATGCAAATACCCTTGGGAAAGGTATTAATCCGTCTTTTCCTTCAGTTATGGGTTAAATAACAGAACAGATTGGGTTCTATAGCCTTGGCTGGCAACCAGTCTACCTCAGAAAGTAATAGCAAACTACTACGGGATAATCTGCCCAGTCAGTCATGTCCCTTTCGAGACATTATCGCCCAAACGTGTATAACGTATGGCACTTAACTGACAGAGACCAGCTTGAAAGAAAATCAAACAAAATAAAACAGCCAGATAAACAGAAACACATGTTGTTAGGAAGGAAAAGAGACTTAATAGTCATATTTTTATATCTGAAGGAAGATGTTAATTAGAAATAATGTCCGAATTTGATATATATATATATATATATATATAGGCAGTCAGTGATTTATGACCAAGTGAAAGAATTAGTCAGTAATTTTCTTCAATCTACTAAAGACAATCGGCATCTCCTCCCCAGAAAAAAATTCGGCTCCTAATTGGCTGCCTCCACTTTCAACAATCACCACTGGAAACGCACAACAGAAAATATGGAAATGAAAAACTGTAGGTATGGATTCTGCTCCGACGCACTTAGGTCACTGGTGCTCCCTCCACAAGAATTTATTTTCGCAACCAGACTAGCAACAAGAGTTAAACCCATCAAATGCAACCGAAAATTCTACTCCATCAGCTTCTTTTCTCGCACTTCCCGCCTGTGGAACTCCCTTCCGTATACTTGCTTTCCTGGCGGCTACAACCTACATGAATTTAAATGCAATGACAATTCCCATCTCCTATCCATCTGACTTCAGCCCTTTCTACATCACCCCGTGTATCTTGTTCTTTTCCTTTCTCTCTACCTTCACCATTGTCTTCAATCCTGTGTTCACATCCTTCTCTTGCCCTTTCTCTGACACCCCCTGTAACTGGTTCGTCTTTCTATTCACTAATCTTTTACTCTCTTATGTATACTCCTGCTTACCAGTGACGGTCTCGCCTTGCTTGGGGTGAAACAATTAATAAAAAACATTGAATTAATGAACAATGCTTCCTAAAAGCAAAACAAAATATTAAAAACCAGGCCATTTGCATTGGCAAAAAAAAGAAGACATTACTAAGCTGTTATGCAATACCACTTCTCTTAAATAGCAATGGATACTGGACAATTTCCTCACAGATGAGACGTGAGACAACAGATATGATAATGATCGTCCTTCGCGAGCAAAGATTACCATTAATCTTCACACATTATTTATAGAAAACTTATGGGTGCGGTGATGGCTAATAAGGCCAATGCTCGTTCTGAGTTTCCTACTACAGATGGGAATATCTGGTTGGGAAGGGGAGCTTGACCTCTCCTCCATGAGTTGTCGCTTTTGCTGCCGTTTTTGGATGCCTTACGCTTCGAGGTTTGCGATACCCGCTTTGAATAAGGCGCGCAAAGAAAAGGCGGTTTTGTGCAGCTCTTTCCAAGGAGTCAGAGGGAATGTTGCAGTGTCTCAGGGAGGCCTTGAGGATGCCCTTAATCGCTTCCTCTGTTTATTATGAGATCATTTTCCTCCCTTGAGCTTCTTGTAGAAGAGACGCCATGGAAGGAGGTTGTCTGGCAAGTGAAGTACATGATAACTGATATACAGATCAACAGCTCGGAATAATATGGATGGAATATCTGAACAACCAATAGGTTTTAAGGAAAATAGAAAAAAAATTTAACACTCGCATGTCTTACTGAAGGCAAGAGGGGCATGGGAAAATTATATACAAGCTATATAAATGGGTAACAGAATAGTGGCGTAGTAAAGTGTTATGGGGAAACACACCTATACCTCAGATAATGGATTATCCCTCCTATATTAATAAGAGTTTGAAGGAAGTTAATGGAAGAAGTTCTTAGGAGTTAGTACTAATAAGATTTTATTTAGTTTCTTGTAAATATTGTATTTCATTGTATAAAATCATTGGGGAATTTTAAATGTTGTTATTTTCTGCCCATGCCCTCCACTGAAAATTGTACATATGGGAGTTAAGTAGGACTACATAGAGAACCTGAGGTATTATGGTGGACGTGGTAAGAATGGTAAGTAAAAATGTGGTATTATGGTGAAAGGTTTATTGTAAGTGTGTCAGGGTCAACGAAAGTGAATAGCTAAGTTAAATTAGGACAGATGATGACCAGCCTTCCCCATCCCCGTGTTAGGTCTTGTGCCACATTTATACTCATCGTACAATAAATAATGAAATTCTTAGGAGTTCTTACTAATAAGATTTTATTTAGATGACCAGCCTTCCCCATCCCCGTTTTAGACCTCGTGCCACATTTGTACAATAAATATTGAAGTTCTTAGGAATTATTGGAAAGTTCATAGGAGTTCTTTTGGAGTTCAGTAGAACTACTAGGCAGTTGATATTAGTCGGCGCGCCTTATTCAAAGCGGGTGTCGCAAACCTCGAAGCGTAAGGCATCCAAAAACGGCAGCAAAAGCGACAACTCATGGAGGAGAGGTTAATCTTCCACTGAAACTGACTATTAAAGAGTCAGTTTCAGTGGAGGATTACAAAGTTCCTAACATTTTGGGTGCGTTAAGTCGATTAGCAACTGATATAGCACGATTATTACCTTCAGTGCGAAAACTACTCCACAACATAAAGGGATAAACATTGTTTTGAGTTAGAAAGAGAAGGACGTTAGGCAGAGCTACCAACTGAGGGAAAATACTACATAAAAAAGGATGGGAGATCTTTGTTTTTAATTATTTGTTAATTCTATTGTTCAAATTGATGTGTTTTTTATTACTGAGTGTGAGATACCCAACCTACTTTTATGGGAAATCGAATTGTATTTCCCTTCGCTTTTTTCTTACGCACCTGACATCGTTTGCTTTGTCTACTTTGGGTAGCAGTGTTTTTTTTTCTGCCTTACACGTTCAGCACTGACTCCAGCTGTTTCCGACTGTATTCATTCTTTTCTAGAGCTAGAACTTTTCATTTCTGCTCTCTGATTGTCAGAGATTCCTTGTCTGCTCTTATGAGCTGGTTTTTATCAAGTGAAAATTATCAACAATTTTTTTTTTCTTCGATTGCAATTTCAGTTTAGTTTATGATCTTTCGGTGATATCTAGACATCTTGCTCGCCATTGGTGGTTTCATTAGCGAACGCTTATCTGTCCTGAGTGCATGGTTTCCTGCCGTTTATTTTCCTTTTTGTAATTGTAAAACGTCCTTATTCGTTTCTCTAGTTCGCGTCCATTTTGAAATTTTCACTTTTTTTTTGTTTTTTTCTTTCTCTCTCTCTTTTTTCTTCCTATGTTTTTTTTTTATTGTATTTCTTTTTCTTCTCTTTTTCTTTCACAATTATTTTTTTTTATCTTTCCTCTCTTTCCTTCGTATTTCTCATTTCTTTTCTCAATATTTCTCCTCGCTTTTTTCTTTCACTCTCGGTTCTGATTTTTTAAATTTGATTTCTCTTTCCATTCGCTTGGGTTTCGTGCGTTTCTTTCTCTCTGCTTACTTTTTAACTTTCCATTCATTCATTCATTCATATCTTTCTTTCTTTTTTGTTTCTTTTTCATTCTTATTTAATGATACTCTCAATGTCTCTTCTCTTATTTTGTTTCTCTTTTCTTTTGATTTTTCTTTTCTTTCATTTCGCACTCTTTCAATTGTTTTCCTTCCCTGTCTGTCCTATTTCCTTACTCATCTCTTTCATTTTTGCTTGGGCTCAATCTTTTTGTTGTGGATCTTCGTTGCAAAGTTGTAGTGACCATTTTGGCCGGAAGTAAGACACGGAACACAGAAGGTAGGTTCAAAACGGTGTATATGTATAACAAGAATATAGATACAAATAAAGTGTTAGTAAGAAGTAACTAGAAATAAGTCCGAACAGTATAATTACGCTGCTTAGTGCCTGACTAGTAGCTGGCTTTAACTGCGTACTAGCTGTCGTACTAACTACCTCTTCAAGTTACGCAGGTAACAATATATAGTAAGAGGAAGAGTCCATTCCTCGTAGGAGGGCACTATAACACTTTTCTTCCTCTTTTTTGGCATTTTATCCTTCTAGTTTTGATGTAATGAATATGCATACACCTTGGTTCCCCCTTACAGTAATGTGATTGACTGGTGTCAGCCATAAATAAAGTCGAAAGAGAAGGCTACTACTTGGTTCCCCCTCACAGTAATGTGATTGGCTGATGTCAGCCATAAATACAGGCGAAGGAGAAGGCTACTACTACTATATGTCTACTGATAGAGGTCTACGTCCATAGGTCTACCTCTAGAGGTCTACAGGTCTTTGACTAGAGATCTATGTCTATTGACTACTCCTACGTCTCAGGATACTGCATACGACAAGTACCGTCCATTACGTCTAGGTACTAGATTGTCCTACCTGGTTCTTCTTCTTCTTCTTCTTCTTCTTCTTCTTCTTCTTCTTCTATGTGCCCTGTCCCTTTAGAACGTAGGCGATCATGGCTTTCCACGTCTCTCTATCACTGGTGGCTCTTAGTACGTTTTCTGCAAACCCGTCATCTACCTGCTCAGGCACTTCAAATATGTTATCCGCTGCCTTCTTTTGTCTCTTTTCCCTTCAATTTGGCCTGTCAGTATCAGGTTTTCCAAGCTCTCCTTCCTCGTTGCATGTCCCAGGAACTTCAGTTGTGTCTTTCTGATGCTCACAATTAATTTTCTTTTCGTTGTCATTCTTTCCATCACCTCATCATTGCTCACATGCTCGGTCCATGATATCCGTAGCATCCTTCTGTAGAACCACATTTCCACTGATTCAAGTTTTTCCTTCATCTTCGATGATATCGTCCAACATTAACTGCTGTATTGAAGAACTGACATCACATAGCAATCTATCACTCTCTTTGTTTCTAGTGAAATTTTCCTGTGTCTTAATACTTTACTCAGCTTCTGGAACGTGTCCTTCGCCATGCCAATTCACCTTCGGATCTGTGTCGCATTTTTCGTCTCCTGTTATAACACTTCCAAAGTATTTAAATTTTTGTACTTGCTTGATTCTAGTATTCCCCCACCTGTATTTGGCATTTTAGGCTGCTCTTTTTGCTGGTGACCATGCATTCAGTTTTCTTACAGTTTATTTGTAGTCCTTTTTGCCACTCTATCCTGCTTCTTTTTTCTCTTTAATGTCATTGTCTTTTTCTTGTCTCTTATCTTTTTGTCTCGTTCTGTTTTCTTCCCTCCTCACTTTCCATTTTCTTCATTTTTTCTTAGTTTTTTTCTTTTCTTGCCACAGTTAATGACAGTAAAGCGGATTACCGTTGTATTAAGTCTGTAACTTGAAAAACCAACCCCCTAAAAAAACAACAACAGAAAAACGATGTCTTATCAATTCAACAAATACAATTGATGTTTCTCCTATGCTATATCAGAAATTATCTTGTTAACAAGGTCACGTAACACTAGATCTGAGAAGGGTGTTACTTTTCGTTATTATCAACACTGTTAAAAGCAACAAACGTCAGGATCATAGCCGCCATAAATACAGTGGAACCTGATGTATGCGCCCCCCCCCGTCGTCAGCGACTACCTGCTATTAACGACCGTTTTTTCTATGCACGGACGATTTGCTAATGTTAATTGACCCCCAGTTAGCTACCCCTTCCAAAACGTGACCACCGACCAGCATGAAAGAATAAAAATCACTAGTCAAGCGGTTGCTTTAACAAAAATTCATTTTGGCAGTACAGTCCTAACTTTTAAATCAGGAGAATTTAAGTTAGTAATTTATTTCATTTTTCCTTTAATCTAAGACAGAAACACTTTCTCCATGTTTTATTATTGTAGTGAAGTGTCCAATTTTTATTATTTGTTGAAATGTCGGTGGTTAAACGGCGGCTGTCTTGTATTAACATGTACTCATTAAATTTGACAAGTTCAAGAGATTTGTCGGTTTCTGTACCAAATTGGATAAATTCGGGCTTAGGGGAAAATGTGAAATTTAAATTTTCAGTGTTTATCTCTTTCATTATCATAATTTTTTCTCAAACATTTTACTCTCTCTCTCTCCTTCTCTTTCTCTCTCTCTACTGTGATCGTTGTAATTTTTTTCTTTTATGTTTCTTTATTTTTTCATATATTATCGCAGATTCTCTTTTAATATCACTCACTTCTAAGATAAAATTGAAAACGTATACATCGTGATCTTTTCCAACGTACATATGAGAAATAAGTGCCAACAACAATTAGAATCGAAGTGGTCACATTACAACAAAAAGACCCCACAGAATGCAAGAACTGATGTTTTAAGCCTAAACCAATTTGAATAAATGATTTTTGTTTCTTTTGATATCCGTAGTAAATACGTTTTTAATGTTAAAATATAATTATGCTGAATAATTTTTTCAAAGTTAGACCATCTTATAGTTTAAGCCTAAACCAATGTGATTAAATAATTTTTTTTCTTTTGTTATCCGTTGTAAATACGTTTTTAATGTTAAAAAATAATTATGCTGAATAATTTTTTCCAAAATTAGTTCATCTTATGTTCTCATTTATTTATTACGAGATTACATGGTAAAATAGTAAAATAAATACATTCCGGAGAGTTAAATATACGACAAACCAACAAACAAACAAATTGTAAACGGAGTGAAAAAAAATAAGTATTATGACGCATTTCCCTCCGCCATAAATTTGGAAATAGCATGTTGTTCTGCTTGGCATTCGCAGTGGACGTGCAAATAAGAAGGAAACAGTTGGATGAGTCTAATGGTGATCTCGAGGTTCCGGTTGCTGGGAAAAAATCACTCTGATCGTTACGATAAGAAAAGAAAACCTGAATTTCTTTGTGAAATCTTCAGGCCAACATGGAATCAGTCAGTCAGTTAAGTGCCATACGTGATACAGCAAGATTAAATAGCAAGATCAACTTGGTTCTATAGCCTTGTTTAGGAAACCAATCTACCGCAGAAAGCTCTGGCAACGTACTGTGGGAAAAATCTTCAGCCCAGTCAGTTATCTCACTTTCGAGACATGCTCGCTCAAGCGTCTAACATGTATGGCACTTAACTGATTTGCCTAACAGACTCCTGAGACGATGCTTCCCTGAACGCAACAATCTTGAAGATGTTAAGTGAAGTTTCAATCGCTATCTAGCCTTTACATACTCACAATTCAATCTGCTACTTCATTCATATCATTTATGATTAGATTTTAGCCGTAAAAATACTACCATTGGAGGCTCTCCAGCCTTTTAGTGGTTAACTAATATATGACCGGAATAATTATTAATAATTGTTTATCAAGAAGGAAAAATATTTGTTGTAGTGTTCGCGGAGTTAACAACTGCATAATCTTCCATGTTTTGTGAGGTAGCGTCTCTGGAAAATTAGCGTTTACCTAGAAGCCGAACAACGAACTTTGGCGCCAATGTTCAATGTTCAAATATCTCAGCCGCCTAGCAGGCAATTCCTTCCGTTTGCTAAAACCAAATACGAATTTCTTTGACATCGTTATTGGGTTATTCAGTGGATTCACATTGAAAATGGAAACTGAATCTAACGTCATTATTCCTCGGCTCAAAATAAAATTAGTTTGCCACAAGAAATGTCCCTACCCTTTTTATAGCGACATTTTCCTGTTGCCACCTCCAAAGAGAAGAAAAACCACAGAAATCTGGAGAATTTAGCTCAAGTAACCATGTCATATTGAACTTTGACACCGGCAGCCTTCCTTTAAAAAATAAGCGATAATATACGTGAACTGAACGAGACTGTAAGCAACCAGCGAAATTGATACAAAGAAGAAAAATCTAATTCAATAAGCAGACATGACGATGCGTAAGATCAGATAAGACAAAAATGGCAGTTGTTATTTTATACTTGCGAACACTGACGAAACATGCGGGATAATAAAATGCAATTAAATAATTCGTGAATTTTATTCACAAACATCTACCTCTGTCCAGTAATGCTTATTACATTTAGGTACGAAATGTAGATGCAAATGGTATATTCAGTTAATTCATGATCGCTTGGGTGATCATGTCTCGAAAAAGACATGACTGACTTGGGCAGAAGATTATCCCGCAGTAGGATGCCATTACTTTCTGCGGTAGACAGGTTGCCAACCAAGGCTATAGAACCCAATCTAGCCTATTATTTGACGCATAGGCAGATGGGGAAGAGATGTATTATATTATTAAGTAGTAATTACTGGGGGATCAGCTGATTACTTCATAACAATATAAAACTGATTCCTCACTTTATGCCCAGTAGAAGCCTTAATCATGTTTTCAATTATTATATTCAGTCAGTCAGTTAAGTAACATACGTGATACATGCTTTTGGCGATCATGTCTCGAAAAAGACATGACTGACTGGGCAGAAGATTATCACGTAGTAGGTTGCCATTATTTTCTGCGGTAGAATGGTTGTCAGCCAAAGCTATAGAACCCAATCTAGCCTATTATTTGATTCATAGGTAGAGGGGAAGAGATGTATTATATTACTAAGTTGTAATTAATGGGGGGATCAGTGTATTACTTCATAGCAACATAAAACTGATCCCCCACTTTATGACCAGTATAAACCTTAATGTATCCAACTATTATATTCAGTCAGTCAGTTAAGTGCCATACGTGATACATGCTTTGGGTGATCATGTCTCGAAAGAGACATGACTGACTGGGCAGAAGATTATCTCGTAGTAGGTTGCATTACTTTCTGCGGTAGACTGTTAGCCAGCCAAGGCTATAGAACCCAATCTGTTCTATTATTCAACCCATAACTGGAGGGAAGGAACGGATTACTACCTTTCCCAAGGGTATGTGCGCGTAAGTGAAATGCACAAGTGGTATATTATATGACATATATACTATTATTACCATTGTTCCCTAATTATTGTAACAATTGAATATTAAATTTTTATACAAAATGTATATTATGTGACAGATTTACTCTTATTACCATTGTCCGATAATGATTGTAGACATAAACTATGTATGCAAATGGTATAAATATTATTACCATTGTCCGATAATGATTGTAGATATAAACTATGTATGCAAATGGTATAAATATTATTACCATTGTCCGATAATGATTGTAGACATAAACTATGTATGCAAATGGTATAAATATTATTACCATTGTCCGATAATGATTGTAGACATAAACTATGTATGCAAATGGTATAAATATTATTACCATTGTCCGATAATGATTGTAGACATAAACTATGTATGCAAATGGTATAAATATTATTACCATTGTCCGATAATGATTGTAGATATAAACTATGTATGCAAATGGTATAAATATTATTACCATTGTCCGATAATGATTGTAGATATAAACTATGTATGCAAATGGTATAAATATTATTACCATTGTCCGATAATGATTGTAGATATAAACTATGTATGCAAATGGTATAAATAATATTACCATTGTCCGATAATGATTGTAGATATAAACTATGTATGCAAATGGTATAAATATTTTGTGACAGATATACTATCATTACCATTATTCCATAATTATTTTAACATTTAGATATGAAATTTATATGCAAGTCGTATATTACGTGGTAGATGTACTATATTATTAGCATTTTCCGATAATGATTGTAACAATTAGATATAAAAGGTATATGCAAATGATATACCTATTACAGGACATATTTACTATTATTATCATTTTTCCATAATGATTATTAAATTTGGTGTGTGAAATGTATATGCGAATAGTACAATTGGAGTAGATAGATCTATCTATCGCCCAATTCACACTCCACCCACGTCTATTGAACAGGTTAAGAGGCTCATCCCTTGTTCCCTGTTTAGGATGTGGTTTCCGGATTTCTCTTTTCCAATCTTTTCACTCTTACGTAGCCCCCTGCGCATCAGTGGTGTTACCGCCTTGCTCGGGGTGATATGATTAAAAAAAAATTGTAATTATACTATTGCTACCTCAGTCTTATAATGTTTTTTATTTTTATTTAGGCATTAAATGCATATGAAAATGGTATAATAATAGCATATATACTATTATTAGCATTCTCCCATAATGATTGCAACAATTAGATATGAAATATCTATGCAAACGGCATAAATATTATGTAATAGTTATATTTGTCCTTTCATTCACTTGCGCACAAATGCTGTTGGGAAAGGTATTAATCCGTCTCTTCCCTCCAGTTATGGGTTAAATAATAAGACAGACTGGGTTCTATAGCCTTGGCTGACAACCAGTCTACCGCAGAATGCAATGGCAACCTACTACGTGATAATCTTCTGCCCAGTCAGTCATGTCTCTTTCGAGACATGATCGCCCAAAGCGTGTATCACGTATGGCACTTAACTGACTGACTTATGTAATTTTTAAAATTTCAAAAGCAGCACTACTTTGTTTTCGGTCATAAACTTTGCCCTTGAGTAATTCCCCCCCAAAAAGAAATTTACTAGCCAATCAATTAGACCTCTTCCATTTCACAGAAAATGTTTCATTAAGACACTCAAAAACTACTTTGAATATTATGGTGGAGCCTCATTTTGTTAGAAACAATGAAAACCATTGTAATGATATAACCGATATGAGTCACTTAAGTGCCATACGTGAAACACGCTTTGGGCGATCATATCTCGAAAGAGACATGACTGACTGTGCAGAAGATTATCCCGCAGTAGGTTGCCATTACATTCTGCGGTAGAGTGGTTGCCAGCCAAGGCTATAAAACGCAATCTGTACTGTTATTTAACCCATAATTAGAGGGAAGGGAAGAGGCGGATTAATACCTTTCCCAAGGGTATTTGTGCGTAAGTGAATGCAATGAATTTAACTGGAATTCGAACTCGTCTCCCCGATTTCTCGTTCCGAGTCGATATCCACTGAACCACAAAAGAATTGTCAAACAATTATTAATGAAGTATTTAAGCAAATCAATGAAAAGAAAAAAAAACCTTGCGTATGATGCCAATTAAGTACCTTGTAAACATTACATCACCATGGTAAAGGTAGACATAAATTGTCAGGTATTCAAAAATCATCATTCGTGTAACAGATACAAATTTTCCTTCATAGTATATTTGAAATATAATTAAGGTGCATAATTCTTGCCTCTGCGTAATTAGATAATTCACATAATTACTTCCCTTGAATTTTTAAATTTCCTAATGTATTTTTTATGGCATTTGAAAATTTCTTTGCAACTCTAAATATTCCACGTAATTAAATAATTCACGCCTCTACGTGAAAACACATTTTCACGCTTGCAAGTGATCACATTATTACTTCCCTTGAATTAAAAAAAAACATTCTTAACGTTTATTTAGTTCTTGAAAATGGAGTAACACGTTTCCGCTGCAAGGCAATTGTTGATTTTTCTGGTTAAAAATTGTAAAACCGTAAAATTTGGACCCTGATGATGAGCGATGACGTTCTAAAGTACTCGGTTAACATATGGACAATATTTGTATAAATATAATTTGGAAATAAAAAGCCTCATTAGAAAATATGAGAAAATTTGCAAGACTAACTTGTCACTCTCGTTTATACAACGTGTTTTATATATATATATATATATATATATATATATATATATATATATATATAATGTGTGTGTGTGTGTGTGTGCGTTACTTGTTTACAACTGATGTATCCTGGTATTGAACTCACGACTCTTCGGGTCAAGTCACTGGGACCAACTAACATCTATGTACAATGAGCCATGTGAGGGAGATAACTCATGACTACCAAAAAGGGGCTTGGCACAAGGAACAAGAATGATATACCCCAGTGATTTTAATTAAGGGTGTGATTCGAAATTCTTAGCACCTGAAAAAGGTTGGAACGTACAACGGGGGGATACGTCGTAAAAATGACAACTAATGTGAGAATAATGGTCCGAATAATGTAAATAGTGTACATACTGCCTCATCTCAGAAATACAGACGTATATATATATATATATATATATATATATATATATATATACAATACAAGAAATATAGAAGTGAACCACCACCTACAGCGGTTTCACACAACGGATGTTTAGTCTGTCATTATTAGTGTTGCCTTACTGTGATTAAGTTAATTATTATATATATATGTGCGTATGCGTGCGTCAGTCAGCTCAGTGAAAAATTTTATAATTGTATTAATCATATACATATATATATATATATATATATATGTGTGTGTGTATACACATATATATAATGTGTGTTTGTATAGGTGTGTGGGGGTAAGTTAGGGGGAACATAAAAGCGCACATTTTGTCATAATTCTATATAAGTAGGGAAAATTAAAATTTAAAAAATTCCCCTTTCTCATTAATGTATATAATGTTGTTCACATAAATCAAAATTTACGACAATAGGATTTATATAATATACTATATATGTATATATATATATATATATATATATATATATATATATATATATATATTGACTGATTTGTTTTTCATAGCTTATTAATCTTTTGTAGCTTATTCATAGCTTATTATCATAGCTTATTAATCTTAGATAGATAGATAGATAGATAAAAGCTTATTAATCTTTTGTAGGTTACTTAATGCCAGAAAATATTTTTAGATCGTAATAATTTTGGTGAGATAGTAATGCTTTACTGATAATAGTCATACTAACTAATTTGCTTTATTTGCGGTGATAGATAGATAGACAGATAGATAAGTCTTAGATAGATAGATAGATAGATAGATAAAATTCTTAGATAGATAGATAGATAGATAAAATTCTTAGATAGATAGATAGATAGATAGATAAAATTCTTAGATAGATAGATAGATAGATAAAATTCTTAGATAGATAGATAGATAGATAGATAAAATTCTTAGATAGATAGATAGATAGATAAAATTCTTAGATAGATAGATAGATAGATAAAATTCTTAGATAGATAGATAGATAGATAGATAAAATTCTTAGATAGATAGATAGATAGATAAAATTCTTAGATAGATAGATAGATAAAATTCTTAGATAGATAGATAGATAGATAAAATTCTTAGATAGATAGATAGATAGATAAAATTCTTAGATAGATAGATAGGTAGATAGATAAAAGTCTTAGATAGATACATAGATAGATAAAAGTCTTAGATAGATATAGATAGATAGATAGATACATAGATAGATAAAAGTCTGAGATAGATAGATAAAAGTCTGAGATAGATAGATAGATCACTGGTGCCCCCTAGGTTCGAATTTGCACGAGATACTAGATTATCAACTAGATCCCACCCTTTTACAGTGAAACCGATAAAATGCAACCATAACTTCTACTCCAACAGTTTCTTTTCTCGCACTTCCCGACTGTGGAATGCCCTTCCACATGACTGCTTCCCCGATGGCTACAATCTCCAGGAATTTAAATGTAAGATCAATAGATACCTCCTAACACAATAACTCGCTTCCATTCTTTCAAACACTCTTCCCATCCTCCCAACAACCTATCACCCACACTTCTGACATTTCCTATATCTAACCACTCTTCCTATTTACCTCCCACTATGTAGCCACAAGCGCAATAGTGGCAGTGGAATGCCTTGCTTGGGGTGAAACGATTAAAAAAAGATAGATAGATAGATAGATAAAAGTCTTAGATAGATAGATAGATAGATAGATAAAAGTCTTAGATAGATAGATAGATAAAAGTCTTAGATAGATAGATAGATAGATAGATAAAAGTCTTAGATAGATAGATAGATAGATAGATAAAAGTCTTAGATAGATAGATAGATAGATAGATAAAAGTCTTAGATAGATAGATAGATAGATAGATAAAAGTCTTAGATAGATAGATAGATAGATAAAAGTCTTAGATAGATAGATAAAAGTCTTAGATAGATAGATAAAAGTCTTAGATAGATAGATAAAAGTCTTAGATAGATAGATAGATAGATAAAAGTCTTAGATAGATAGATAGATAGATAAAAGTCATAGATAGATAGATAGATAGATAAAAGTCTTAGATAGATAGATAGATAGATAGATAAAAGTCTTAGATAGATAGATAGATAGATAGATAAAAGTCTTAGATAGATAGATAGATAGATAGATAAAAGTCTTAGATAGATAGATAGATAAAAGTCTTAGATAGATAGATAGATAAAAGTCTTAGATAGATAGATAGATAAAAGTCTTA
The DNA here is from genome assembly GCA_037127315.1 of Ascarosepion bandense. Lineage (NCBI taxonomy): Eukaryota > Metazoa > Mollusca > Cephalopoda > Sepiida > Sepiidae > Ascarosepion > Ascarosepion bandense. The sequence goes on along the minus strand of JBBBDQ010000341.1, from coordinate 230,787 downwards.
GATAGATAGATAGATAGATAAAAGTCTTAGATAGATAGATAAAAGTCTTAGATAGATAGATAAAAGTCTTAGATAGATAGATAAAAGTCTTAGATAGATAGATAGATAGATAAAAGTCTTAGATAGATAGATAGATAAAAGTCTTAGATAGATAGATAGATAGATAGATAAAAGTCTTAGATAGATAGATAGATAGATAGATAAAAGTCTTAGATAGATAGATAGATAGATAGATAAAAGTCTTAGATAGATAGATAGATAGATAGATAAAAGTCTTAGATAGATAGATAGATAGATAGATAAAAGTCTTAGATAGATAGATAGATAGATAGATAAAAGTCTTAGATAGATAGATAGATAGATAGATAAAAGTCTTAGATAGATAGATAGATAGATAAAAGTCTTAGATAGATAGATAGATAGATAAAAGTCTTAGATAAAATCTTGGATGGATAGATAAAAGTAGGTACCACCACTGATTTTTCGATACCTAAATTTAAATTTAAATTTTAAAAATAAATAAGTAATCTTCAACTTTAAAATTAGCTTTAATTGAAAGCCATAAGATTACATTTTAATTCCCCAAAGAAAAATACACTGGTATTATTTAACCCGAAATTATATTGATTTTAATCTAATTGTTTTTTTTAAATCGAAAGAAAAAAGTTAAAATTTCCCACCATTTCTGATTGATCGACAGATTCTGTCAACACTATGTAAACAGTAGCCCAATTTCTGTTTTAAAAATCTTGCAAAAATAAAATATACCTTGCTAACCCGTCAATTTTTAAAGTTGAAACTTACCTTTATCTGATTTCAATCAAGTAATAATTCCTTACTGCCAGAAATTTAGAAAAAACAACAACTTTTTAACTGCGGTAGCCCTACCTGTCATCACCTCGATGACGCAATGGCAGGGTGTTAAAAGATTTACGAGCTCCGGAAGTTGTCAGACGGAAAGTATTGCAACCATACGCGCCAAAAAACACAATTTTAATTTCTTTTTTTTTTGGTTTTTAACTAAATAGTAAAATTTAAAATAATAATTTCAGCAATTTTATAATATTTAATAGAATTTTAGTTTACATTTATAGCCAGACATTTGAATATGCTTTCTGAATTACTGAAGATGTTAGAATTATGTAAACATGTTATGACTCTTATGGAACACTGTACTTACTCAAAAAGGGGAACGTAAATGAACATATTTACACAGAAAATTTTTTTTTTTAAATTAATTAAAAAAAAGGGCTCAACGATTTTTATTATACTTTTCAATTTTAGATAGGCAATATGATACTCAGCTATTAACTATAAAGAAAACTCGGAATCAAGTCTTTGGAGATTTAAAACATATTTTTAAATGCTTTTAAATTATTAAATTATTTTAATGTAAAAAAATTAAAAAAAATTAAAACTATTATTTTAAAATTTTAATATTAATCGGAATAAATTTTCTTCTTCAGAGTATAATGTCCTTAGTAGTTGTGACTTATTCCAGTAATTAAAAGATTATCAAAATTAATTATGTCGGAGTTTTATTGCATTTTTTATTTTGCTCTTCGGAGAAGGTTTTCGGTCGTGATTTCTAACTTAAGATAAAAGAAATGGGTGATTTATATTTCCCAATGAGTCCTGCGTTGAAGTAATTAAACAAAAGTTTGCCACTATTTAAAATTTTTTAACAGTCAGGGATTTACGTGAAGGGGGTTAACAGAGGTAAAAAAAAATATTTTTACCAAGATTTTTAAAAAGTAATAATTTCAGAAGTAATTTCATTCATTTGTGAATGAATACTGAAAGTTTCATTAAAATCCGACAATTATTTGATTTTTGAGAGAATTTCCAAATTAATGTGTTTTCAACCTAAAAAAGTGGCAAATGCAAAAAATTGGCGTCTATTGTAAAACAGTAGTAAAACGCTTCTTAGCCGCTAAAATCAATCGAAACAAAACTTTGACAATATTTCGAAAATGTTAGAAAGGATTAAAAAATTTAAAAAAATAATTAAAAACTACTTTGATCTTTCTTCTTAATAATAATTTAAACATTTTGACGATAAAACTTTATTTTAGTGATGTTTGTGGAGTTTTGCATTACGCTATTGCTGTTTTTCCGTGCAAAACGGGAGGTGCATAGATAAAAGTCTTAGATAGATAGATAGAAGTCTTAGATAGATAGATAGATAGATAGATAGAAGTCATAGATAGATATGAGCAGATTTAGATAAATAGATATGAGCAGTATCAGATAGATAATCAGGGTTATTTATCATATTTTATCTAGCTAAACGTTAATAGTTTCTATGTTGCTAAAATGAAATAAAATTAAACTTTCACTTACCGGCTGCTTCAGTGGAAAATAGTGAGATGACTTACCTAAAACGAAAGAAAAAATAAAGACAAATTGTAGAATATTGGTCATTCAAAGCGGCAGTAATTAAACAAAAATGCTGTCAATTAGAGTGTTTTTAATCAGTGTGCACCAGATATCTAAATATAAAATTCATACATAGGAGGAAGTTATGAGAAAAAGTGACAGGTTATAAGGGTTGTCAGGAAGTGTGTAAAAGAAGGATGAGAATACTGATGAGAGTGGAGTGGACAGAGAAAAGAGCATGAGAGAGAGGATGCAGGTTAGTGAGATAGGAGATGACTATTGACTTTATCTTTTTTTTCATAATCATATCGCCCCAAGCAAGGCATTGTACTGCCACTGTTTTGCAGGGAGTTACATAAGAGGAAAGTAATGAGAAAGAGTAACAGATTATAAAGGGTGTCAGGAAGTGGGTAAGAGAAGGATGAGAATACTGATGAGAGTGGAGTGGACGGAGAAGGGAGCATGAGAGAGAGAGAGAGAGAGAGAGGATGCAGGTTAGTGAGATAGGAGATGACTATTGACATTACATTTAAATTCTTGGAGAATGTAGCTGTCGGGAAAGCAAGTAAATGGAAGGGAATTCCACGGGCGGAAAATGCGAGAGAAAAAGCTGATGGAGTAGAATTTGTGTTTACATTTTATTAGTTTCACAGTAAAAGAGTGGGATCTAGTTGCTAATCTTGTGGCTCGAGTAAATTTATATATAGGGGGCACCAGTGAGCTAAGTTCATCGGAGCAGAAGCCGTGAAAGTATTTGTAGAAGAGACGCAAAGAAGCCACACTGCACCAGTGACAAAGTGACTGTATTTGAGCTTCCAAGTCGGGTTCTATCACATTACAGATCTTCCGCTGGATTTTATCAAGAACATATAGGTGGATAGCAGGAGCACCCGACCAGATATGGCAGCAGTATTCAATGCATGGGCGGATGGTAGATTTGTATATGTGCAGGATGGTTTCAGACGAGAAAAACTTTCTGGCCCTACACAGAGAACCGACTTTCTTAGCAATGGATTTAACTATGGATTTTATATAATCATTCTACTTAAGACCTGTTGTGAGAGTTAACCCGAGGAGGCGCAGTGTTTTGCTTTCAGGGAGACTAGACTGATCCATGCTAATGTGGGGTAGGCTCCTACCCCACATTAGCATGGATCAGCATTAGCATTGTCTGTGATGGTTAATAGATAACTTCGATTTGGAAGCATTAAAATTCACGAGTCATTTCTTACCCCAGTCGACCACGGATTTGAGATCTTTACAAGCTGGCCAGAGAGTTTTGCTTTGTCAACCTTGGCAGATTTTTGATTGATGCGAGAGTAAACTGTAGTGTCTTTAGCGTACATACCTATTTGGGATTTTATTACATCAGGGAGCTCGTTAATGTAGATAAGGAAAAGCATAGGGCCTAGAATAGAGTCTTGAGGTACCTAATAAAAGTATAAGTTTATACTTTTACGTATACGTATCAAGACGATAGTTGTTTGCCGAGAACCAGGCTGTATATAACACAGAGAAGTATTATCCTTATTAAAAATATAATTCCAGGTGAAGAGGACTCAAATTTGTTTTTTTTTATTTTGAGTGCTCTGGCATTTATTTTATTATGAACAGTGCTCAATATAATGTGTATTATAGAGCTTAATATAATTATATAAGTATGAATTAATTGTACATTGCGGCACGGAAATTTTTATGTTTCGAGAAATCCGCTCGTCTCTCTTTCGGTCATAGCTCACTAGGACGCACAGTCCCGTCACTTTTCAGACAATATATATATATATAATTCCAGATGAAGCGGACTGAAGGGTTTTTTATTTTGAGTGCACTGACATTTATTTTATTGCAAACAGTGCTCTATATAATGAGTATTATAGAGCTTAATATAATTATATAGTTATGAATTAATTGTACATTGCGACACGGAGATTCCTATGTTTCGAGATAGATTCTCATCATCAGGCAATGTTGCTGTTGGTTGTGCAGATGATTTACATTTAAAATAGAAATTTCCGTGTCGCAATGTACAATTAATTCATAACGATATAATTATATTAAAAATATATCAAAGTTACGCACAAGTAACATTTTCCCGGTAATATCGAGCAAACAAAGAAAATATAAGCCAATCACAAAAAACGGCTTCAGTATTTACATATTGGCCTTTAGTTATGATTGACCTCCACTTACCGGATAACAATGCAAGCATATTGCTCTAACAGCTCACAGGGTTTATTTAAGTCTATACAATGAAAGTGACTGATGATTTCTATGCACTGTGAGGTTGAATAAATTCCCTATTGATTATTATTAATCCTGGTGATTTCATTAAAAAGATGGTTCAAATATTTCCGAATAGTTGAAACTCTCAAAACAATATAGTTATTAGGTTGTCCCAAAAGTTTGTAAGCACTTGCAAAAAATTGAAATTTTACTTGCAAAATCAACAAAAATTATTGCTCAAAATAAAGACCATCGTTTTCCAAGACTTTCTGCAATCGATCGGCAAGCTTTCGGATCTGGTCAAAATACCATTCAGCCGGCTTCGAATCAAAGAATTCTTGACACGCTTCCTCGACTTCATCAAACGAGTCGAATCGGCGGCCCTTCAAAAAGTGTTGCATTGAGCGTAAAAGGCCAGAATCTGATGGAGCATAGTTGGGACTGTAGGCTGGATGTGGCAGATCCTCAACGCCATCCAGCTCTTCAAACTTGTCTTTGGTCTTCCTGGCGGTGTGTGGCTTGGCATTGTCCTGCTGCATCTAAGCGAGCTTTCGGTTGATCAGAGCTGGGTACATTTGCTTCAACTTTTCGTAGACCCACTCAAGTTGCTGACAGTAAAGTTCGGTACTGATGGCACGACAATTCGGAACCAACTCAAAATGCACGATTTCATCAAAGTTCTACCAAACGCACAACATGACTTTCTTGCCGAATCGATCTTGTTTTGGAACCGACGGCGTCTCATGCTCTTTCTGAACCCATCGCTTGTCTCTATTGTGCTGGACAAGATATACCCATTTCGCAAGAGTTTACGAACTTTTGGGAAAAAGTATTTATAAGATAAGTTTTGTAAAAAAAATATTTATAAGATAAGTTGAAATGAAAAAATATTTTTCAATTCAACTTATCACCAGATGAGAAGCAAATGTAACTCCGAAACACGAAAGTTTTTGTGTAGTGATACTATGTTTTTATAAACCATTGTAACAACCATTACTATATATATATATATATATATATATATATATATATATATATAGTGGTAGGTAGGAGAGACAGGTTACTGCTTCGCCAAATTAAAAAAATATATTGTGATTAAATGGAAGACTGAGATAATTATTGCAATTTAAAATTATTCCGGTGACGACACATACTAATGATTTCTTTACGTTTATTCAGAAGTGCATTCTGATATTGAAATTTCAAAATCTTAACTTTTTCTGTTAAACATAGATTACATCTTCCCCTTAAGCTATACATATATATATCAATGTCAAACCTTCAAATAGTTGTGACCCTTCTTAAGTTTGACAAAGCGTGTAACAGTATTTTACATTTATAAATGCCGGATCGATATTTATGGATGCATTTGATAAATATATAAATATCAAGTTTTCTTAAGTTTGTGTTCCGGAAAGCAACGTACACTGTGTCAATCATATAATAACTAAGAATCGAAACAAAATCCTTCTATTCGTTAAATGTCAAATAATAAACTGTAAGGTTTTTTTAAAAAAAATTTTGACTTTTCTGTTTTGGAATACAGAGATGGCGCATTTTTATCTTTTAACATCTTAAACTTTTCATCATTTCCTTGCTTTTCCCTTTTTCATCATTTCCTTGCTTTTCCCTTTTTCATCATTTCCTTGCTTTTCCCTTTTTCATCATTTCCTTGCTTTTCCCTTTTTCATCATTTCCTTGCTTTTCCCTTTTTCAATACCAGCATTTTAAGAGATAGGCATTCGATTTAATTTCCATCCCACCGCAACATATTAATTTGTTTATTCTACTGAGCGATTCTTTTTCCAACTTTAGAAATTTTCTTTCACTTTGTTACTGTTGTCTGTGAGTATCCAAGAAAGAGGAAGATTTCTTGCTGGCATCCATATTTGAAAAGGAGGAAAGTTCTTTAGATAAAGGATTATACACTTTTTTGAAAGATTAAAAGCTTCTGCAGGCTGCATTATTAATAACTGCTCTTTCCCTTGCATTTTGTTTCAAGGCCTCTAAGTTGAAATATCGTTATTGTTAATTTCACTTAAAGTTGTTTTCTGTTGCAGGATAATGCAACGCAAGTATAAAATTCAAATTATGGTTCAAGAATCAGACTCACCTTCAATAGCGAAGTATTTTTTGTACAGCAAATGAAGTCACATCAGTTAGTTAAGGGCCATAGATGATACACGCTTAGGTGATCATATCTCAAAATAGACATTACTGACTGGGCCGAAGTAGGTTGCCATTACTTTCCACGGTAGACTGGTTGCCAGTTAAGGTTATAGAACCCATAGCTGGAGGTAGAGGATAGGGAATAATTCCTTTCCCAAGGGTCATTGCAGGTAAGGGAATTCAAACTTGGCTCTCCGATTTCCCGTTCCAACCAGATATACATAGCACCAAAATGCACACCCCATATAGACATTTTACTTGACATAGACGTGCTTTGTTTCATTAGCTTTTTAAAAATAAGGAATTTTTAAATACAAAAATAATTCATAAATTATTCTTCTTTTAACCTTTGCCTATATTTTTGAGATGAGTTAGTATTTACAGTATTTACATTATTCGGACTATTGTCCTCATATTTGTAGCGATTTGTACAACGTTTCGGCCGTTGTACTCTCCAGCATTTCTCAGGAGGTAAGAATTTCGAACCGAACTCTTTATTACAATCACTGGGGTATATGAACTCCATGCTTTGCCTAGAACATCTTCTGGTACTCATGAGTTATCACCCTCCAGCCCTGTAATTAACTTGTTCACTACTGCTGTAGCCTGGTAGTGAACTCACAACTCATAGGAAATAAGCAACCACTATATCTACTGGGCCAGGTGTCCTTAAGGAAAAGATCAACTGAATTCTTGGGACTTATAAACCTAATGTCTAGTAACCCTTTTTTAAGCAGAGTTCATATTGCAATTTTTTGATGTTAATGGTTGTCTTTAGTATTTTTTGGTGTTAATGGTTTTCTTAGTGTTTAGCTCATATTGCAAATTTGACACTAATGATGTTCTCTGGCACTCCGTTTTACTGGTACCTATATTGTGTTAATCTCTATGCTTGGTCATCTTAAAAGATTGTAATAAAAGTTTCGGTTCGGAATTCCTAGCACCTGAAGAAGGCTGGAGCGTATAACGGCCGAAACGTCGTACAAGTAGCAACTAAGATGAGGACAATCGTCCGAATACTGTAAATAATGTTCTTTTTACCTGTTACTCACCTGGATCACTTTCAGGGTACATTACTGCGCCTGTGGTTAGTGGTTAGGAAACGCTGTATTACAGTGTAAGGGTATAAAATGAAAGAGTAAGTCGTGGTTTGGCATGAAATCAGTCAGTTAAATGCCATACATGATACATGCTTGGGCGATTATGTCACGAAAGAGACATGACTGACTGGGCAGAAGATATTCCCACAGTAGGTCGCCATTACAGTCTGCGGTAGACTGGTTGTCAAACAAGGCTTGAGAACCCAATCTGGCCTGTTATTCAACCCATGACTGGAGGGAAGAGACGGATTAATACCTTTTCTAAATGTATTTGTGCGTAAGTGAATGCAAGGAATTCAACTGGAATCCGACCTCGGCTCCCCGAGCTGTCGTTCCGAGTCGATATCCACTGCACCACAACGCACATCTTAATATTTGATAGGCTTCTATATAATTCATCAACGGCTATATGTTGTTTTTACAGATGCTGTCAATAGTCGAGTGAACGAAACATCCATATTTTTTTTTATACTTATTCGGTTAATGTCCATCTTCTTTGCCCTGTATGGACACAGAAGGCAGTTATTTTTTTCCTGGAATAATTTACTAATAATTTAGACTGGTTACCAACCAAAGCTATAGAGATCACTGTCCTGCTTGAGGGAGAATAGACGGATTAATACCTTCCCCAAGACTATTTGCGCGTAAGAGAATGCAATAATTTCAACTGGAATTCGAACACAACTCTCCGATTCGAATTCCAGGTGAATTCCTAGTCATTCAACTGAAAAATGGAAAACCTCTTCATATAATTATATGGCAACTCCACCTTTATGGGGCTGACGGCCATATCACGTTGAATACATCGGTTCTCGTTCGATCACCGAAGTTAAGCAACGTTGAGCCTGGTCAGTACTTACATGGGTGACCGCTTGAGAATACCAGGTGCTGTAAGCGTTTAGTGACGGATGTACGTTGTGCTGCAGTGGATATCGGCTCGGAAAGAGAAATCGGTGAGCCGTATTCAAATTCCAGTTGAATACCCGACATTCACTTAAGCGCTGCTACCCTTGGGAAAGGTATTAATTCGTCCCTTCCTTCCAGTTATGTGTTAAATAACAGGGTAGGACTTGGGGACCCTGCCCTTAAAAACAAATCCCAATGGATCTTGATACTCGAAAAGAAAAAATATTACTAGACACAAAAACTTATATAAAAACAACCATAAATTGTTGAAAGAAAAAGGTATTACCAGCAATAAATAAATAAAATTTAGTTGGCAATAAATGACCCACCGAGGTTGTATATGCCATAAAAACAAAACAACCAACCAACAACTGCTTCAGTCAGTTAAATGCACAATTATTTTGTATTTCGTTTGTAATTGATTTCTGAAATGAGACCTTGTTGACTCTTTTTGCATGTAAAACATTTATGAAAATTTTTCTAGCTAATGTTTAAAAAAAAATAAAAAAAATATTACTAGACACAAAACTTATATAAAAACAAGAATAAATTATTGAAAGAAAAATGTATTACCAGCAAAAAGTTAAATAAAATTTAGTTGGCAATAAATGACCCACCGAGGTTGATATGTCATAAAATCAAAACAACCATTTTTGTGGTCTTAAATGAATGCAGAAAAACATATTTTCTAAGACGGAATGGGTGTTTTCTGATATGTTTCAGGATTTACTGACAGCCTGATGTTTGGCAAATTTATATAAGAAATAATAAAAACGAACTTATGCAAACTAGAAGATCTACCAGCAGAATTCTTTAGCTCGCCATCGTCGCTGCCAAATGTGAAACAAGGGAGAAGGGTTTATCGGCAAAATTGCCCTTTTGGGGATGCCTCAAGCCCCGGTTATTATGTCCGGCCCCTTCCCGAGAGAGAGACCAGAATTGCTTATCTGCAGAAATAACCTATGACATAAATTACGCGTATGACTGTATTGACAGCATGCTTAGAAATAAAACTAGATCAACACTTAGATAAAGTAGTCATGAAAACTAAGAAAGAAAGTATTAAGAAAAAAATATTAATCATGAGAAGACAGAATGCATGGTGGTCAGCTATCTATATATATGACTGACGCCAATTCGGTCGGGTTTCATTCTTGGGTAGAAAGCAATCGGATGTCTAACCGTAATGATGAGCTGTGATACAGCGAAACAGATCTGTCTGCGGATGACTATATATATATATATATATATATATATAAAATTTATGACATAAATATATTTCAACATTACTACAAAAGTAGCCATTTTGTTTCGACACTACCTGTGTCTTATCAAGAAATGTTTTTTTTCAACTCTCCAACTTGAAATAAACGTCATCACTTGATAAGACACAGGCAGTGTCGAAACAAAATGGTTAATTTTGTAGTGATATTATAACATATTTATGTTATACATTCTTAATAAATATTATTCGCTCTATTTTATATTGACCACTTTTTAAGAATAGTGTTTGGATTAAGAATTTTATTCAATCCATACCTACCCTACACTTGTATATATATATATATATATATATATATATATATATATATATATATAATGAAAATAAAATAGGCTATATTTAATATAATTTTTTTAAATCATCTAACCCCAAGCAAGGCATTCTACTGTCACTGTTGCACAGGGGGTTACATAGGGGAAAGTGATGAGAAAGAGGGGTTAGTTATAGGAAATGTCAGGAGGAAGGTAATAGACGGATGAGGATACCGAGGATGCGGGTGGAGTAGATGGAGAAAGAGCTTGTGAGAATGGATGCGAGTTAGTGTGATAGAAGATGTCTATTTAAATTCCTGGAGATTGTAGCTGTCGGGGAAGCAAGTGTATGGAAGGGAATTCCCCAGGTGGGAAGTGCGTGAAAAAAAGCTGTTAGAGTAGAAATTGCAGTTACATTTTATGTTTCACTGTAAAAGGGTGGGACTTAGTTGCTAATCTAGTAGCTCGTGTAAATTCATATCTAGGGGGCACCAGTGAGCTAAGTTCATTGGAGCAGAAGCCGCCGTGAAAGTGTTTATAGAAGCGGCACAGGAAAGACACGTCAAGCCGGTGAGAGAGCGACTGCAGCCGAGCTGATAAGTCGGTGTGGATCACATTGCAGCTTCTTCGTTGGATTTTGTTAAGAACCCGAGGTGAATAGCAGGTGCACCCGACCAGATGTGGCAGCAGTATTCAATACACGGGCGGATGGTAGATTTATATATGTGCAGGATGGACTCAGACGGGAAAAAACTTCCAGGCCCTGCACAGTGAACCGACCGACCGACCTTGGCAGGGGATTTAGCAATGGATTCGCTATAGTCATTCCACTTGAGGTCCCCTGAGAGTGTGACGCCAAGGAGGCGTAGTGTGTTACTCTCAGGGAGGCAAGCCTGTTCCATGCTAATGGGAGGTAGGAGCGATTGTCTATGATGCTTAATAGATAGCAGCTTCGTTTTGGAAGCATTAAAATCCGAAATAAATAAAAGGTAAATATAAAACATAAAAGTGGCCAAGAATCGTTTCAATATTACGTTCAAAGATGGGACAGACTGTCGAAGGTAGGTATTTAATTTCTATCTATCTATCTATCTATCTATCTATCTATCTATCTATCTATCTATCTATCCTCAAATATTGTTTTAAAGTATGGTATATTATATATATACCTCCACTCATTTTTGATAATTAACTTTTAAATTGAATTTTTAAAAATAAAAAAAAATCTTGACACTTTTATTTTAGTTTTATTTGAAAGCTAAATAATTCAATTTACTATTTTCAGTAAGCAAAATACTCTAGTGTATTTCAAACGGAAGTTATATTGATTGAAATCTAAAACTTTTCAACTTTTTTAATCTTTCAATTTTTCGGCCATCTTTGAACACTCGACACGTTTGTTAACAAAATTCACTCTCGGTTTTAAAAATCTTGTAAACATAATATATGTATCTGTGACATTATTCGTTTTGCAAATTTAATGGTAAATGAATCTGATTTACACAAATATTACTAATTTATGGCATGACATTTAGAATTAAACTATTTTTCAATAATAGAGTTGAACGTTTTGAACTGTCTGCCATATTTGAAATGTGTTGACAGCTCGCAGATGCTAGATAATATAAGAGCATGGCGATCACAAGTGACATAATTGTACAATTTTTTCCGTTAAGTGGAAGAAAACCTGAAACACATGACCTTTTAATGCACACATAGAAATTACCATACAAAAAAACTTCAAATATACAAGAAAAAAAAATTAAAAATTATTTTAAAAATCTGACGAATTGTATTAAACTTTTAAATTTTTGATTAGTAAATGTAATCGTCACTTAATAACTTAATGAACTAACCCCAACAAATCTTAGCAGCATTTTAAAATATTTTTGAATCTTATTAAATTATAATAATTATAAAATAATAAAATAATTCTTCTAAAATTTTATTATTAATCGATAATTACATTGCACATACCACCACGCAACTGACGGGAAGATTAACTTTGCACCTGTCAGACCAGCGTTCCTACCAAATTCTATCTACAATATACTTATTGATAACACAATTATCATAACATCATCCACATGTAAAAAATGAAAAACTCTAAGAATAATGGAATCATTATTAATTAAAAATAAAGGTCCAACACTTAATAATACCAACTATGAACACGGTTTACCGTTTTCGGAATATAAAACAATGACATGACACCACACACACACAAATATTAATCATATTCAGTCACACGTAAAATACAATCCTTCCTCGATAATGGCTAAAAGTATAGCTGAAAGCGCTCGGAAAAACAAATTATTCGGACAAGTTTTATATACTTTACTAGCAGTATAGCCTGGCGTTGCTCGGTTGTTATGAAAGCTTTAAAACTAATCCAAGGTCCTGGAGCTTAGACTCTTTGGACGTTGGCACGAAAGACTAAAAAGCAATAGTTGTTTCCACTTAAAGCGAAACCGTAGACTGAAATAAAAATGAATGGATTTAAGTCAAATTTTGATTTTCTGGGATCAATATCCAATAAGATTTTTCGTCGTAAACTGAAGTTTGAAAGCTAAATAAGTCCTCTGAGTAAATGGTATCATGGCTGAGATTAAGACCTACAATTATACCTACTTAGAGCCAAACACGAAACAAAAACTAAAATAAAAGGGCTGAAAAAATACAGACATACAGGCAAATAAACAGACATACACACAAACATCTTGCCTTTTATATATATATTATCGATTTTCTGCACTATTGCAAGAACTGCAACCTTGAAACTTCTGAATATCGTTTCTTATGTCTTTGTCTATGAGTGTATCAAATTTGATTAAAATCGGACCACTCTTTCTATAACCCGATATTTTCGATTATCGATTTTCGATATTTATCGGGGGTACCTCGACACAAAACCGAGCTAAGAACACTCGCAGACGCTTATAGTACAACTGTGTAAATTTTCAAGAAAATCGGTTCAGCCGTTTTAGAGTCGTAAGGATATACACACACACACACACACACACACACACACACACAAATTTCCATTGATAAATAAGTTTAGATTAGATTAGATATCCTGAAAAGAAAAAAATCATCATAAGATCGCGTGGAAAATTACATTAAAAAGTTAAGCATAATTTCTTGTCTCTCATTTTTAATGAAACCTGCAAAAAGAGAGATTGCTTCCCAAATATATGAATAAAAATACTTTTACCGTGATAAATTCCCTTAGAAGATAAAACGCGTCGACTTAGAACACTTTGTCCGATTGTTTTTTTTATTCATTTTGATACACTCTTTTGAAAATAATTTACATATATATCTATGTTGTGTGTGCCTGTGCCTTTGTGGAAATGATTCATTATCTGTTCCCAGAGTTGCTGTAATCGTATTTTTGAAATTTATATTATTTTGTTTGTGGATTTTAATTTCTATTTCTTTCGTTACCCACTTCCTCTTTGTAAAGCTAGACAAAGCCAAATTTTTAAACTTTTCACTTACAACTCAATCTAAAAGTAATGTTGTCCAAAATCTAAAAATAGACATTGATTGCTCTCTAGTTTTTTGTGACGTAAATTTTTATACTTCCGCTGGTAAATTCTTAATTTTTCAAATTTTTTTTTAATTTCATTTTTTTTATTTCAGTTTGAAATTTGATAGTTGCCGATGAGATGTGAAATCTCTCTTAGGGATTTCATGTGGAAATGATGAAAGGAATGGAATATATATACATATAATAGAATGGAATATATATATACATATATATCCACCATAAATAGACAAAAATATTTTTATTACCACTCATGATGATAATAATATTTATAAAATAAATTTCATGAACTGGCTAGCTAACCGGTTTATAAATAAATAATGCACTTTTTGTTTTATTGATGTAGAAACAAAGTCTTAGATGGAAATGAGTTGGAGGCCAAATATATGATCTTCCTGTTTACATTATAAAGGTTTTAGAACAGAATATAGATGGTCTCCAACAATTTAGTGTGGTATTTTGAGTGGGACAAGCTAAGAATGGAGAATGCGTCCACACTAAAATTATCGGCATAATTAAGGTTAATTGAAGATCCGTATGTATTAATTAGCCTGTCTGACGAAGAATAGTTCAAATTACGTATTTTTCTAGGCACGTGTTGTATAATTCTTGGATGGAGACTTTGAATAGTTCTCCCTTCATCGTGCGATCCACAACTACATTTAAACGAATGAATTAAATAACTAATACATCACTCAATAAGATCCGGGCCTGATATATAAATGGCGCCACTAATAGCAAAATCTATATAATTCTTATAAAATTCTAACCTTCAAATGGTGACTGACAAAATTTGGGCCCAGTAGGATTATTAGTTTACAAATTACAGTTATTTAAGTGAAGCTACTGTTAGGATGTGCGTTGTGGTGCAATGGATATCGAATCGAAGAGTTCGAATTCCAGTTAAATTCACTGCATTCACTTACGCGCAACTACCCTTAGGAAAGGTATTAATCCGTCTCTTCTTTCCAGTTATGGGTTAAATAACAGGGCAGATTGGGTTCTATAGCCTTGGCTGGCAACCAGTCTACCGCAGAAAGCAATGGCAACCTACTGCGGGATAATCTTCTAGTCAGTCATGTCTCTTTCGAGACATGATCGCCCAAGTGGGTTTCACATATGGCACTGTTGCAAATTTTCAAAACAATAGAAAAATCAGAATTTCGTTTGTTGATAAAGCATTGCTTTCTAAGGGGAAAATACTATTCAAGCTGAGTAGTAGCTTGATAAGTGTTATTCGGCCTATGCTCCGTCGGAAACAACGTTTAAGAGGTGGTATGCTGACGTTAAACGCTGTCGTACACACAAAAAGGATGCTGAACGCTCAGATCACCCAAAATCGGCAGTTGCCCCGGAAAACACACACACACACACACAAAATCCACAAACGCGTTTTGGCCGATATCGTAATTTGAAGTTGCGTGAGATAGCAGAGGAACATATCAGAAGACAGTGCACTCAACATTTTACACTAACATTTGTCAATGAGAAAGCTGCGTTCAAAGTGAGTGCCGCGTTTGCTCACAGTTGATCAAAACGACAACGCGTCGACCATTCAGTTCTTTGTTTGTAACTGTTTCAACCCAACAAGAATGTTTTTTTCAATATATGACAATGGATGAAACCTGGATCCACAACTTCGGAGTTAAATCGGCAGTCAGCTGATTGGACAGCAACAGGTGAAAACCGTCCAAAGCGACCATCAGCAGGCAAGGTTTTAACCTCCGTATTTTCGGATACTTAAGATATTTTGTTCTTTCTTTTCTCAAGGTAATTGATGAACAATCAATAGCGAATATTATATAGCATTATTGGTGCGTATGAGGGAAAATTGCTAAAAAAACGGCCACAAATGAAGAAGAAAAAGTGATCTTTCACCAGTATAACGCACCGTTTTACAAGTCGATTGCAACGATAGCCATACTTCAAATTGCTTCCACATCCACACTATTTTCCAAATCTGGCCCCCAACAACTGTTGGCTGTTTGCAGACATCAAAAGAATGCTCCAGGGAAAGAGATTTGGTTCCAATGAAGAAGTGATATCGGAAACTAAGGCGTAAAGACAAATCGTTCTAAAAAAAGGCATCGAACTGTCAGAGAAGCGTTGGAATCAGTGTATCACCCTAGAAGGAGACTATGTTGATGAATAAAGTCGAATTTTGCCTAAAAGTTGTTGTTTTATATGTTAGGCCCGGAATTTATTGAGTGATGTGTTGTTATTGTGCGAAGGGAGAAAATATGTCCGTGTAGAGGAAAAGACAGGTTAAGCAGAAAAAAAAAAAAAACAACGGAATAACAAACAGTAAATTATAAAGTAATACATAGGACATTTTTGTACTACAGCTGGTTTTACTTTATTGAGCTTCAATACTTTATTTTTAATTACTCATTAGACAATACTTAATGGAGAGGCATTGTTGCAGACAGTCGTAGAAATAAACCTGAGTTCATCATTTAACTTGATTTTAGAGCAAATCATTAAGGCTGTATGAGTAAGGGTCTTAAGTTCATTTTTCCATGTTTGGAGGGAAAAAAAGTATTCCACCTTGTATACAATCCAGTAAATATCGGTTTTCGGTCAACTGAAGTAAGAAAGCCGTACGAAGATCTGCTCACCAAAACGTCAAGAAAGGGAAGGGAAAATTAATTTCTTTTACTTGTGTAAATTTTAAAGCTGGTGCGTATTATTGAGGGACGAAAGGAAATGGTTCGCTTCAAACTCATCATTAAAGAAACAAAAGTGTCATCAACATAGCGAAAATAAACATCTGGTTTATTAGATTTATATAACACACTTTCCTCACGGAATCCAACAATGATGTTTGGCAAAATTCGTCGCAAGAGAGAACCCATGGAAACACCATCATTTTGTCTATACATGACGCCATCGAGACTAAATTGCATCAGCTTGACAAATATCTCCTCAGGAATAACAGAAGGTGACAACTAACTACTATATAAGGCATCAGCACATGTATCAATAGTCTCAGCAAATACTGTCAGTGATAGAATTGTTTTTGAAAAGATGTGTTCCTTAAAAGCTATCACGTGACACGATAAAACACAAAAATTACGTTACAGTCAAAACATGAGGATAAAATAGCAACATGGTGAAAATAATGTCCTTGAAAATCGCCAGTGAAGTGGCTTAAGGCTCTTGGAAAGTTAAATAATTATGGAAAACGTCTTCCTTGTCAGTCATTTTTAATGAAATATTTTTTTTTTAATCGTGTCACCCCAAGCAAGGCATTCCACTGCCACTATAGCGCAGGGGGTTACATAGAGGGATTGGGTATAGGAAATGTCAGAAGGAGGGTGATAGACGACTTAGGATGTACATAGGGATAGAGTTAGAGAGAGTGGGTGTGAGTTAGTGTGTTAGGAGGTGTCTATTGACCTTACATTTAAACTCCTGGAGGTTGTAGGCGTCGGGGAAGCAAGCATGCGGTAGGGAATTCCACAGGCGGGAAGTGCGAGGAAAGAAGCTGTTGGAGTAGAAATTGCGTTTACATTTAATCGGTTTCATTGTAAAAGGGTGGGACCTAGTTGCCAATCTAGTATCTCGTGGAAATTCACATCTAGGGGGCACCAGTGATTTAAGTTCGTCAGAGCAGAAGCCATGAAAGTATTTATAGAAGAGGCACATGGAAGCCACGTCACGCCGGTTTGAGATATACTGCAGGCGGTCAGCCAAGTCGGTATCAATCACATTACAGATTCTTCGCTGTATTTTGTCAAGAACCCCGAGGAGAATAGAAGGGGCACCCGACCAGATGTGGCAGCAGTACTCAATACACGGGCGGATGGTGGATTTATATAATTGCAGGATAGATTCAGGCGGAAAGAATTTCCGGACCCTGCACAGAGAGCCGACTTTCATAGCTGAGGATTTAGCAACGGCTGCCTAAATATACAAATAAATGGACAATAGTGTTTGTTATAAAAGAGATGATAATAAATAGTGTCTGCTTCTTCAGCCTGTATGAAATGTCCCGAAATTATCCATATTCTTAATTTCTTAATACGATCAGTTTTCATAAATCATTTTAAGGTTTTGATTTTTGCTTTTTATAAGAGAGACTTTCACAATTTGCAAACATATTCTCGACGAGTATGATGCGTATTAATGTTGGTACTTTAATTCATGCTCATTTAAATGTGTCTTCTTGTCGTAGAGATTAGGCGTTACCCGCCTGGACAGGCGGGTGGTAGTATCTCTCTTAGCCCTCGTTCCCATCGACGACCCCTCGCCATCGCACTCTGTTCTGGACTCGTTCGTTATCGTCTATGCTTCTCTAATTTGTCTTCAGAGATCCGAAGGCGAATTGGCATGGCGAAAGACGCGTTCCAGAAGTTCAGTAAAGTACTAAGACACAAGAAACTTTCACTAAAAGCAAAAAGAGTACTAGATTGCTATGTGATGTCAGTTCTTCAATATTCTTATCCATATAATCTTTTATTTAAATTTCTTGAGGTTTCACTGATGTATTTCTTGTGGCAATTACTGCAAGTAATCGAGGCAGTTCATCGTCCATGATTTAGCTTATTATTTTGGTTTGTAGAAAATGTCTGGCAATAAAAGAAGCTCATATGAAAATTTATTTGACAAAATCAACTACAAACACGATCATAATATACTGGCACTGTTTAAGAAAAGTAAAAATATCTAATAATATCAGTAATTACACATCGTTTGCAATATCGCAATCAAATTATTTGAAAATGGTTAACAAAGTACCCAAAAATGCTTGGGCTCAACAGTCATTCCGACAACTTTTCTATATACCATGAAAATAAATTTCTTCTCCACACAGTATAAACACAATAAAACATTTACAGAAAACCTTGTCAGTCATTTCACGGAAACATGTATTAGAGAGGGAACTGCAACTTTACTTATAGGTCAAGACTTTCATAACTAAAAATAACTTCGTGCGAATAAAGCCTGTAGGTCTGAGCGATAACATCTTCTTCTTCTTCTATGTGCCCTTCAGGACGTAGGCGATCATGGTTCTCCCCGTCTCCCTATCCCTGCTGGCTCTTAGTATGTTTGCTCCCGTTACACCTCGCAACCCTCGTTCCATCATCCACCTGATCAGGCTCTGCAAATATGTTATCCGCTGCCTTCCTCTGTCTCTCCTTCCTTCTATCTGCCCAGTCAGTATCAGGTTCTCCAAGCTCTCCTTCCTCATTGCATGTCCCAGGTACTTCAGTTGTCTCTTCCTGATGCTCACTATTAATTTCCTTTTCGTTGCCATTCTTTCCAACACTTAATCGTGGCTTGCATGCTCAGTCCACGATATCTGCAGCATCCTTCTGTAGAGTCACATTTCCGCTGCTTCAAGTTTTGTTCTCATTTTCGATAACATCAGCCTTCGAATATCACGAGTAAAAAACAAAAGACCCATAACTTGAGAACATTCATCAACACCAACAACTAAAATGGCTGTTGCTCGAAGAGAATATAATAACATAGTCAAGATGCTAACTTCTCCAGCTATTCCACGCAAAGAGTTAAGTCTCTGTGCAGGGCCAGGAAGTTTTTCCCGTCCCAAACAATCCTGCACATATACAAGTCTACCATCCGCCCGTGCATTGAGTATTGCTGCCATATCTGGTCTGGTGCTCCTGCTATCCACTTAGGTGTCCTCGACCGAATCCAACGGAGAATCTGTAATGTGATCGATCTCGACTTGGCAGCTACGATACAGTCGCTTTCTCACCGACGCAGTGTGGTTTCTCTGTGTCTCTTCTACAAATACTTTCACGGCTTCTACTCCGATGAACTTAGCTCACTGGTGCTCCGTATATATATATTTACTCGAGCCACAAGATTAGCAACTAGGTCCCACTCTTTTACTGTGAAACTAATAAAATGTAAACACAAATTCTACTCCATCAGCTTTTTTTCTCGCATTTTCCGCCCGTGGAATTCCCTTCCATTTACTTGCTTTCCCGACAGCTACAATCTCCAAGAATTTAAATGTAAAGTCAAAAGTCATCTCCTGTCTCACTAACTTACATCATCTCTTTTATGCTTTTCTACATCCACCCCACTCTCATCAGTATTCTCTTCCCTCTCTTACTCTCTTCTTGACACCCCCTGCAATCTCCCACTCCTCATAACATTCCTCTTTGTCAACCCCACTCTCATCAGTAATCTTTCCCTAACTCAAAGCGCCTTTGTTTTCGGTGCCACACCCAATCACAGTACATAATATTTGTCTTAACCTCATAACCATCGCTTCCTATCACTTTGTCTTTGATTCGTGTGACACATTTTATTTATCATGACCATTTAAACAGTAAATCTCTATCTTGAATGGCACTCAAGCCTTGCGAAGGATTATTTTCAGTTATTTTAATAAAATAATTTGAAGAATTAATTTTTCCTAAAAATTAAAAGACAATAGGTTACAATTTTAAACGCGCAGCTAATTTAATTCCTAATTCAAATTACTTAATTTAAATTTCTGATTAAATTTAATAAAAATACAATCACAGAATTTCCGTTCTCGATAATTATTGTGGATCTTCGTCGCCAATTTGTTATGGAGTTGTGGCGTAACTTTGCCGCAAAGTTGTAGCGACTGGTTTGTTCCGGAAGTAAGGCACGGAACAAGAATGTAGGTTCAAATCAGTATATTACTATAACAAGAAAAACGATATCCAAAGAAAGTGTTTATAAATAGTAATATAAAAATAAATAAGTCCGAAGGTATTATTACGTTGCCTGACTAGTAGCTGTCGTTAACTGCTCTCGTTGACTGCTCGTAACTGCTCTCTAGAAGTCACGCAGGTAATCTATATATAGCAAGAGTAAGAGTTCATTTCTCGTAAGAGGGTACCAGAACACCCACTCCTAAAATCTCACTCAGCAGAAGTCTAAAAAAATTTTTTTTTCAAGTTCGCGGGAGACACTTGACAACTTTTAACTGTATGTGGACTCAGTATCTTTTCCGCTCCACGATTAACTCTGTTGCTTGTTTTTTTCTTTTCCACCGGCGTATTTCGGGAGCCGTTAGAGGGGCTTGAATATTAAAAAGCTCGTATATTGTGTCCATCGCTGTCTCTTCAGGAAACGGTTATCAACCTCGTCAGTTAGGCGTTTCCTAAATTGATTAATGTGTCTTTTATGTCTGAATTGTGGACCCTTTATTATGTAAATCATATTCCTATTTCTGTTTTCTATCGTACCCATCTCCCAAAAAAGATTTGTTGTCTTTAAACATTTTGAAAATGAATTTATCCTGGGTTATGCTGTCTTGCAGGTACGATGTTCGTTATTTTAGGCTTAGTTGTTTCGGCAGTAGTTTGTCATACACAGATCGTATACGTCGCGCGAATATCACTTCGGCTGGAGATTGTGAAGTTGGTGTCTTCTTGTTATTCGGTGTAACCCTGTATACTTGCAAGAACTGTTGAATAGCTTTTTCATTTAGTGTAGCTCTAGCTTTTTCAAAGCTCTCTTCAAGGTATCTACGAATCTCTCAGCTAATCCGTTTGATCTAGGGTGATACGGAGCTCTGGCGATTTGTTTAATCTGATAAATTTCACAGAACTCTATTATCAGATACTAATGTGTCTACCACACCGAATCTAGCAAACAACTCGTGAAGAAAGTTCATACGAATTTCTGTAGTTGGGTTTTTACATCTGTGTACTTTGGGTCACTTTGAGAGACTGTCGACTTCAATGAGGTGGTAATATCCTTCTAGAGGTCCCGAAATCAAATATAGAATTATATATTTATATCTACTGGCCTGATTATTTACAATAACTTTTTATTACGAAAATGTGTGTCATTCGGCAGGATTCGAACCTGCGATCCCTATCCACATAGGTGAAGCTACCATGTGATCTGGCACGTCTTAGACCTCTCGACCACGAATGACCATTAGTCTAAACGAGGTTTTAATCAAGCCTATATCACAGTTTTCGATTTATCGCAACAACCATCTCTGCTCTGAAATGTATCGTAATGTAAATGTAAACATGTTAAGGAAATTAACGAATATTAACGAAACTTGGTTATAAACAACTGACATTTTGAAATGATTTGTTTGAACATTATTTTTTATCGATACTTGTATTTAAGTAGATATTCTGTTTTTAATTAAATAGTATTATACATTTATATCTACTGGCCTGATTAGTTACGATAATCAGGCCAGTAGATATAAATATATAATACTGTTTAATTAAAAACAGAATATCTACTTAAATACGAGTATCGATAAAAAATAATGTTCAAACAAATCATTTCACACTGTCATCCAAGTAAGCGACAGCGAAATCAAGTCCGCCCAGCATGGTATCCATGACTTGAAATATCGCTGGCGTTACCTTGACTCCAAACGGTAAATATTCGAATGTATATAATCCACGATGTGTATTTATACACAATAATTTCGAACTCGCCTCTTCAACAGGAATTTGTAAATAAGCGTCGCTATAGTCAATTCTGAAGAAAAATTCCCCCCATTAAGATTCGCAAAAATGTCTTCAAGACTAGGAAGAGGTTAGTGATAGTCCTTCAGAACAGTATTCAGTCCTGTTGAAAAATCAGCGCAAACGCGTATGTCCTTGGATTTCTTTTTTAACCATAGATGCAGCCCATTCACTGTACTCTACTTTTGATAGAACATCAGTTTTTACTAATCTATCAAGTTCCTTATTAATTTGTACCAACAAGGCAAAAGGTACATTTCTTTTCTTTTTAAATACTGGCTAAATGTTTTCTTTAAGTTCAATTTTAGCCTTCATTTTGGTACATTTGCCTAAACCACCAGAAAAAATTCCTGGATAGGCTTCTTTTAATTCGTTATTTAGTTTATCAGCTTCGGCGTTCCAACTTTCAATTTTTTGGCAGTACGAATTCATAGGTAAGTCTCAAAGTTGAAATCGTGTCATCCAATCAGTACCATATAGGTTGTTCATATTTTTCATGAAAAACAATTTCAATTTACGAGTTCTACCATTGAAAATTAATTATCCTTCAAATTTATTTTTTTCTCCAGTGACAGATCTTGCAATCTTGCTGGATTTTATCATGGTTGGTTTGCCCATTTTTTCCATGTTTGCAAGTTAATTATAGCCAAGTCAGACCCGAGTCTAATTGAAATTCAACACTTTTGTTGAATATTTTTGCGTGCACACATTTCCTAGTGTTAATATCGACTAGCTTCTCCGACCTTGTATTTATCTAGCTCTTTGTTTTGGTTTTATTTTTAGTTCGGCAATGTGAACTTTTGTGTCCGACTCGGTTACATGTATCGCATTTTTTGTTTATGAAAAAACAATCTTTGAACCAATGTATAGCCCCACATCCATAACATGGGTTCGGAGGTAATTTATTTTGCTTTTTCTTTACTGCGTTAGTTTTTAGAAACTTTGTTTCTTTTTATTTGCAGCGTACTTTTTTGACCTGAGCAATAACCGATTCCTCAATACTTTAGAATCCTGCTTTATACTGACGTACATTTGATATTCTTCGGAAATTTGCTGAAGAGTTATTTTTGGTTCATTCTCCAAATTACTAAGTATTCTACGTTTAATTTCTGCATCTTTTGCTGAAACTAGTCCTTTTATAAATATCAAACATTTAAAGTTGCTTGCAAGTAGCTCCATTAGCCTAAAATCATCGCAGTAGTTGTTAACTATTGACGCGAAAGTGGTGTAATCGTCCGATTCTTTCTTATTTAGATTAAGACGTTTCCATCTTTTATGAAAAAGAGTTGGATTCGGACTGAACAGCTCAGTTAGTAGTTTTTACTGCTTCAGTGAATGTCAGTTCACTAGTATTTCTCGGCAAAATGTAATTAACGAATTTCGTATGCTCACTTGTTTTCTTAGAAGGAGACGTAAATTTTTATTTTCGCTCCACCTCTTACAATTTGTATCATAAATATCCTCATACCTCTTAAAGTAAGATGCAAAAGTTATGTCTTCCGCGGAAGCGTACGTAAAGTTTTAAATCACGGTCCAAATTGTATCTTGTGAAAAAGGAGAATTTTCATTTTCCCTGGTTTTCGTTCGGTTTACTAGTTCCAACACTTGCTTCTGAAATTCGATCTGTTTTTCTTGATTTTCCTTCTGTGTTTAAAGGAATAATTTTTCCATTTTTTTCTTGTTATTCAGTCTGGAACTTTACCAGCTGCATTAAGATGTTCTTGAAGTCCTCCATTTTGTGTCTTTTTCCCTTTTCACGTCGTACTTTACGAAAAACTCGAGCGTGGAACCACCTCTTAATTGTTGTAGTTCTCAAGTTCACCCAAAGCTGGAGTGGTAGTACCTGTTAGGGTCCCAGTTATGAGCAAATAGTTAAGCCCCTAACTGGGGCCAAAACACTATGAAAGTACAAAAATACACTTTTATAGAAATATTTACATAAAAATTGACTTTTATAGAAAAATATACATTTTTGAAGGAAAAATATTATTATCATGATACATTTTTGAAAAGAAAAAATTATTGCCACCAATACATTTTTGAGTACAAAACTAGAAGACACCTTCAATTTCTGAAATAAAAAAATAAAAATAAAATTTTTCATCAAAATCTGACTAAATCAATGTTCTCACTATAACTGAATATTTCAAATAAAATACATTAAACCCCTACCTTTTTGGCATTAAATAACCCACAGAGATTGATATGCAGTTAAACAAAACTCAAATCAAATCAAATCGAACTCTTCTTGATCGATTTGTTAGGAAAGTGACTACTTTATGATATCGGTCTAAGAGAAGTGATCTCAGCATGTGGCGCCTTTGGAAAGTGGCTAAAAGATTGACCCAAGCCTTGTGAGTAAAATTAGGTAGACGGAATTATTTGGGGATACGTCAATGTTTAGTAAGAAGTCACAAGTCATTGTAATCGGAGGTTTGAGTGTCCTGGCTTTGATGAGATATTTGATCCCGCGAGATAACGCACTCTCTCGCAGAAACTGTAATTAAACTCCGCTCAGCATGGTTAGCACATAAAACGCAGGTGGTCTCTTTAGGTGCTAAAACAAACACGACTGTACCTGATCATACTTCTGCAACTTGGACTGACTAACCGGCCATCCTCAGATATGAGTAACCAGCCATCTACTGTTTTAAATAATTGTTAGCAGTGTTTCATCCGCTGAAGGTTCTATTTGATATTCGGTTAGTCAAGTGTCATACGAGATACACTTTTAGGCGATCAAGTCACTTTTGAGGCAGAAGATTTTTTTTTTGCACAGAAGATTTTCTCGCAGTTGGTTGCCATTACTTTCTGCGGTAGACTGTTTGCCAAACAAGGCTCTAACTCATAGTCCTAAAGCTGGGGCAGAAGCAATGAATTTATACGTTTATCAAGGGTATTTGTGCGTATATTACTGCAATGAACTCGACTTGAATTCAAACTCGGCTATCCGAATTCTCATTTCGAGAGATTATCCATTACACCCGCATCATTTGATATCAGTACAACTAGAACAACGAGAGGAAATAATGCAAGTAAAATTAAGGTGAGAGAAATGCCAGTCAGATAATAATGGTTGCTAATGCTTTATCTAATATTGAAATCAAGATTCCAAACATAGGTGACCATATCTCTCCACAACATCCTCTCCCTTGTGACATTTACCAGTTTTCTCCCTTTGCTAAGGATACCGTCCACTGTTATGTAAGTGGCTCGCCTATCTCTCGCATCATCACAATGACCCTGTGAGTGTTAAGCTTTCTAAGCACCTTGATTTATTTTGTATCCGAAAAATTTCAGTTAGCTTTCCTGAGTAGAAGTTTTCTTTCTTTTAACATTTTTTAAAAGACTTCTCTGTTGCTTAGTCCCTCCGTCCATGGAATTCTCAGTATCCTTCTGTAGAGCCACATTTCTGTTGCCTCTAGTTTTTTTTCCTCATCTGTAAGAAGATTGTCTAGTACTTAAGAGAATGGATATCATATAGAAATCCAACATTTGTTTCTTTGCTTCCAACGATTTTTTCCCGTTTTTCAGCACCTTGATGAGGTTTTAAGATTATTCTTTTGTAAGACCTTTGCGTGTTCGAATTTCGGTGTCGCTTTTTCCATCAACTGTTAAAACGCTACCCAGATATTTAAGCTTCAGTGCGTTGTGGTACAGTAGATATCGGCTCGGAACGAGAAATCGGGGAGCCGTGTTTGAATTCCAGCTGAATCCATTGCATTCATTTACGTGCAAATACCCTTGGGAAAGGTATTAATCCGTCTCTTCCTTCCAGTTATGGGTTAAATAGCAGGACAGACTGGGTTCTATAGTCTTGGCTGGCAACCAGTCTACCGCAGAAAGCAATGGCAACCTACTGCGGGATAATCTTCTGCCCAGTCAGTCATGTCTCTTTCGAGACATGATCGCCCAAAGCGTTTATCACGTATGGCACTTAACTCACTGAATATAATAGTTGGAAGCATAACCAAAGTTTCTACTGGGCATAAAGTGGGGGATTTGTTTTCTATTTTCATGAAGTAGTAAACTGATCCCCCACTAATTACTACTTGTTAATATAATATAATCCACTACTTCCTACAGCTATGGGTTGAATAGCGGGACAGACTGGGTTCTAGAGCCTTGGTCGGCAACCAGTCTACCGCAGAAAGCAATGGCTACCTACAGCGGGATAATCTTCTGCCCAGTCAGTCATGTCTCTTTCGAGACATGATCGCCCAAGCGTATTTCACGTATGGCACTTAACTGACTGACATAAACATATTCTGCTACTATCAAGCTCTGAATTTCTGTGGAACATTTAACTACTTACATGTTCTCTTTGAACATTTAACGCATACAAATTAATTAACTACATGCATTTTCTATTTGAACATTTTCTTCTTACAAATTTTTTTAGTTCTATTAATAAAATTCCACTTATTTTACAAATAAAACACTTTTATTCTTCCAACCATTCATTCAACCTTCTGATATTTTAAAGTGTGGGGACTTCAGTTGTGTTTGGCACAAGGCCAATTTGACAAACATAGCCGAGGCCTCTACAGTACTTAAATACAACTCAGCTAATTTGCATAGGACATCACAATGACAAAATATATTAAGAGCTACAAGGAATAGGAAGATATGGAGGGCCTTGATCGACACAAGAAAGAAGAGATTTAGAATTATCTTTGTTCAACGTTAGTGTAAAAAGAAACGCCTATTTTCTTTTTTTTTTTATTAAATTAGACATTTTCAGAAATGACTGCAGTCCAATTCTTATCTGACGCAATCAGAAAATATCTCTAGCTTGCTTTGTAAACTCTATTTCGACATAAGGGTCTCAGTTGCCGGGAACTGACGGCTTGTAAATACATAAACTCGTAGCGATAATGATTTTTTTCACCATATCGAGAGAATTGTTTGCTGTTATTGTTGATGCAATCAGACTATGAAAAAAAAAAAAAAAAGCACGAAAATAAAAGAAAGACATCAATATTTTATTTTGTCTGGTCGAGAGGTGAAAGTCCCGGGAATTTTTCGAAGGAATTTGTCTCTGATGTAACCAACCGATAAGACACGAAAATAAGTTTCTCGAATATTCAAGCAACGGCTGACGGTCACAAAGAGGTCAGCACGGGAATAGTAACAAGCCGGGGTCTATCGATTTTGATCTCTTCTTTAATATCTTCCAACCTTACATTTTAATGAAAGCCGAAAATTCAGTCTCCTTTGTAAATACTGCATGTGATCTCGAACAGCTGATATTGTTCTCATCTTTTCCCTACCAACTTTCTACACTTGCATCAGTGACTCCATCTGTACTTTACAAAAAGCATAAATTTCGATTAAAATCTTAAAAATAAATATATTAAATTTGATTGAATTTTATCCGATGAGGAATTAAAACTATTAAATATATAAAAAAATCTGGACATATTATTTTAAAAATACGATTTCCTTATTTTGAACGAGAGAAATTTACAGAAAAAAAACTATCCTAATATATATTGATTAAAAATATAGGTTAGACGTAACGTAACTATGCATTTTAATAAAGAACAGTGAGATTGTAAAAGAGAAAAATATGGAATAAAAGAATAAAATTGTTTATTGAATTATGAAAAGGAAGTCCAACATGGTGGCCTTCATTATCTCTGAAAAGTTCAAGTGGTTCGACTGTATTTAGAAACATATCCTGAAGAACTACAACTAACAACATATAGAACAAATAACTCATGGCGCAAAAATATTTTGAATGAAGTTTAAATTACGTGATGTGGTATTCCATATGACAACCTTTAGTATCTCCGAAAACCTCGACTGTTTCAGCCATATTTACAAAACGAACACAACCCAGTTATATATATATATATATATATATATATATATATATATATATATATATAATAATAATAACTAAATAGACTCTGTAAGTATGCCGGCCGTAAATTTATACTAAAATAAACCTCCGAAAAAACCATTAACAAACAGAACCTAAATCCGTTACAATCCGGTGTACTAAGACGTCGGATAAATGGGGAGAAAAAAAAGAAACCCGCAGAACAAGAACAAAACATTCAATACTCCGCAGTAAAGAAAAAAACCCAAACGGAACCAAACACATGAAAAAGTGCTCAATACAAAGTACGAAAGAAAAGATACAATAGCAGAGCAAAAACACACAAAAATCTAGAGTGAGCCAAAACCTACCGCGGTTTCACACTACGTAGTTTTGGCTCACTCTAGATTTTTGTGTGTGTGTATATATATATATATATATATATATATATATAGTATGTCAAAAAATTCCGAAATTTACATTCATTGAATGGCCATTTCAGCGAGAAAATTCTCGTTTCATCAGCAATGATCGAAAACAAAAATTTATTGATTCCAATTTGGTACAAAATTTCTATACCGGAAGAAAGCTCAAACCCTCCACCATGATCAATTTTGATATTATTAAAATGAATATTATTAGGATCAGTTTTTTGAGATTTTATGTACTTGCTTTGGATTTTATATATTTTATATAATGTATAATGTATATATTTTATTTTATGTACATCCTTTTTTGGATTAATATATATATTCATTCAGCAATGAATTAGAACACCCTCAGCTATTGGGCGTGTATAATGATAATATACACGCTAAAAAGTCTGTCTCCTTCTACCGAGCGCCTGTAGCTCAGAGGTAGAATCATCGACTGACGCCAATCGATAATTATTTATTGATTTACTTCTAAGCTTTCGGCTCACATGAGCCATCTTCAGAGAGGTTGTTTAAACTGAAATATTATAACATCCACCATCACCGACGATTTTATTTTGTGTTGACATAAAGCTCTGCTTGGCAACGGCAATAGTTACCAAAAATAATAAACGCAGTTCTTAAATTTGCGATGCGGTTTTATGATATCACACCGCGTGATAGCGCGAAATGACAACAAAACCATGTAGTCAAATGCAATGTAATATGTTATTTCCGGTTTTAAAGTTGATTTTATTGAGTGTTGGTTGTTTCGATTTGATGTACATGGCCTCCAATATCTGCAGGTTCCTCTTACTGTGTGTATGAGTAAGGATCACCGTATTGTTGACCAAAATCTGTCTGATATTACCTACATTTTTATGTTTTTCAGAGAAATGTTGTTTAATAGTACTCTGATCAGAAAGATGACATGTAAGTCTACGGGAGAGCGTGGTTGTGGTAAAACCAATATATGTACTAGGTTTTTGAGTAGTATCAGAGATAATATTTATTAATATTTATTAATATTTATTAAACAACATTTAATAGATGAAATGAAAGATCATATTTAGTGGTTACTCATAATTAATTATAACTTACGCTTCTTTTATTTGTTAAAAAGATAAAAATAAATTAATAAACAGAGCGTTTACTTAAATATGAGTATCCACTAAAAACAACGTTTAATTCACACACACACACGCATATACATATATATATATATATATATATATATATATATATATATATATGAAATAATTAATAAAGTGTAAAAATCTTCCGTCTTCTTCCTTCCCTGTCAAATTTGACCTTCCCTGTCAAATTTGACCTTCAAGAATTTAAATGCAAAATTAATCGTTATCTTTTGTAATCTTAATTCTTGTTTTTTTTTGTCTTTTTCTCTTAATAGAATATTTTTCTTGTATTCTGTAACACTCAATCTCTTGCGTCTTAGTGACTTTTTTCCTTGTTTAGAGTGAAATGATATAAAAAATGAACTCTAGGATATATCTATGTCATGGAAAATGATGGCTGTTAACGATCATATCTTATTAGAGAGCAAGCCTGATATTTTGAAGGAATCGTGCTAAACATGATTCTTGAAAAAAGTGAATCTTGCTCTCCAAGACGATATGATAAGAACTTTGGCTCATCCATATTAACAAAATTAATTTTAAATTTAAAATGCTTGGAAATTAGATGAAAAATACAAAATTGTTATTTTAAAATTAAAAAAAAAACATCCAGATTGTCAGGTTTTCATAAAACTCGGCTTGAATAACGTAAAAGTATTAAATATTGATTAATAAAAGATAATTCAATTTATTTGAAATTTTCACAAAAGCAGAATCCTTGGCATGGCAATGCGATCTGGGACGAAAAAAAAATGATCCCAAATTGGGAAGATTCAAATTTTTAATTTATTAAAATAAAATAATCTCTCCACCAAAAAAGAAAATGTTATGACATTAATTTTAAATCAAAACTAACGGGGGCTTTTAATAATTTTAATTAAATAATTATAATAATTTTAATTAAATATCAAAAGATTATAGTTTAAATATTATTATTATTATTTTATCACTTTTAATCATTAGGATTAGTGAGTACTATTTGCTCTATTCGAACCGTGTTATTACACATCGATCTGAGACGAAAGACCTCACCAGACGGCTTCTCAAGAGAAGAATATCCATTTGAAAATCGTTAGCACTGGTTAAATTCTGTAAACGTTGATAGAAAAGAAACTTATCCTGAAAAGAAAATTGTGGTTTTTGAAAAAAAAATATCCTATGTGAACCACATCACACATCTCGCAGTGCGAGACACCGTCAAAGAAGCATCCCTATTGTAAGCTCACATACCCTTTGTCAAGAAGATAAAGTAGAAATGACATTAAAACGTAGAGCTCACACCCACCGTCAAAAAGAGAAAATTGAAATGGCATGGACATGTATAGCTCATATCCACTGTCAATAAGAGAAGTTTGGAAAAGTGATAAACTCATATTCAAGAAGTGAAAGTTGAAATCGTATGGACACGTATAGCTCATATCCACAGTCAAAAAGAGAAGTTTGAAATAGTGTTAAACCCATATTCACTATCAAGAAATGAATGTTGAAATCGTATGGACACGTATAGCTCATATCCACAATCAATAAGAGAGGTTTGAAAAAGTGTTAAACTCATATTGAAGAAGTGAAAGTTGAAATCGTATGGACACGTACAGCTCATATCCACAGTCAATAAAAGAAGTTTGAAATAGTGTTAAACACATATTCAAGAAGTAAAACTTGAAATTGTATGGGCATATAGAGCTCATATCCACAGACAAGAAAAGAAAGATGAAATGATATGTGCTCGTCATATAAGGCTATGCGTTCCTTCTTCCTTAATAATAAAAACCTGTCAATATACGAGGGTCATTCAATAAAATAAATAAGGCAATTTCTTTGGTATAAGGAATTCTAATACAGATTGAAGCTTACTTCTTTTTTTAATTTTTTTCCTTTACTTCTTTTTCAAAGGGATTTAATTTTTTTGCAGATTGAAAAAAATAATTGAGAGTTTTGGAGATTAACAAAGATGTTCCAGGATTGAACAAAGGTCAGATATCAAGTTTTATGGTTGCTGAAGGTGTGCACTACCGGCTTCTGAACATTTCCGTTTACCCGCGCAGTGTTGTGATATCGTTATTATCAAATTGACAATAAATATATCACTACTATATATAAATATATTACTACTATATAATTACTCTTCAAGAAATTTGTTATAGTGTGTTATAACGCCATTAGACAAAAATAATAATAAATAATAAAAAAGAACTTCGTTCATAATTAAATAATCATCATTCTCTTAATTACTTCTCGACACATGACTTTCAAATCCCGACCAAAAATATTTGGAGAATATATATATATATATATATATATATATATATATATATATATATTGGGTTCTCGAATAAGTTCTCGCTGATTTTTCATGAAAAGTAATGTTTTATTTACAAAAATTAGTAAGAAGCATGTCACTGAAATTATTGTCCATCGCTAGACACTACTTTTTTTTCTATCTTCCTGGAGGCATTTGAATTCCACGTCGGAAAAACGACACGTCTTTTGAGGCTAACCACGAGTCGACCCATTTTCTGTTGTCTTTATAAGAATGCAAAAGGCTTCTCAGCCAAACCATGTGCCATCAATCGGAACAAGTGATAATCGAACGGCGCAATGTCTGGTGAATACCGTGGGTGGGGTAGGATTTACCATTGAAGCGTTTTCAAGTAGGTTTTCACTCGTTTCTCAGCATTTGGACAAGCCAAAAGCACTTTTTCGTGTCCCTGCTCGTATGGCATCCATCTTTTTCTTCAATGCTCGGCTCAAACGCATCAGTTATAGTCAATGGTGATCTCCCGTTATGGTTTCGGTCGATCTGAGCAGCTCATAATAAAACTACACCCAGCTAATCCCACCAAATGCAAAGCAGAATCTTCAAACTATAGATATTTGACCTTGCTACCGATGTTGATGCATGGCTGGGCTTACCCCCGCCCCCACGATCTTCTACACTTAGGGTCATCATAGTTTATCCACTTTTTCCCGCCGGTCACGATATGATGCAAAAAACCCTTCATTTTTTCCGTTGAATAAGCTGTTCACAAGTGACAAGAAGCCGTTCAATGTCTCTCGGCTTGAACTCGTACGATACCCAATGTCCTCGCTTTTAAATAATCTAAACTTATTTACAAATGGAACTTTGTCTGTGTGTGTCCGTTACCTATAGACTCCAAAACGGCTCAACCGATTTTCTTGAAAATTTACACTGTTGTACTATAAGCGTCTGCGAGTGTTCTTAGCTAGGGTTTGTGTCGAGGTACCCCCGATAAATATCGAAAATCGATAATCGAAAAAATCGGGTTATAAAAAGAGTGGTCCGATTTTAATCAAATTTGATACACTCATAAACAAAGACATGAGAAACGATATTCAGAAGTTTCAATGTTGCAGTTCTTACAATAGTGCAGAAAGTCGATAATGTATATATATATAAAAGGCAAGATGTTTGTGTGTGTGTGTGTGTGCGTGTGTCTGTTTATCTGTCTGTACGTCCTTTATACAAATCCACAATGTTTATTCGATTTTCACCAAACTTCACACAAATATTCTTTAGGCTGAGTCCGAGCTCCAGGACCATGGATTAGTTTTTAAGCTTTCATTACACTCGAACAACGCCGGGATATACTGTTAGTTTCTAATAAGATAATTTAAAATAGTTGTTTTTTCTTTTACATTTTGTTTTTATTTAAGGATGTGCGTTGTGGTGCAGTGGATATCGACTCGGAACGAGAGATCGGGGTACCGAGTTCGAATTCCAGTTTAATTCCTTGCAATCAATTATGCATAAATACCCTTAGGAAAGGTATTAATCCGTCTCTTTCCTCCAGTTATTGGTTAAATAATAGGACAGATTGGGTTCTATAGTCTTGGCTGGTAACCAGTCTACCACAGAAAGTAATGGCAACCTATTGCGGGATAATCTTCTGCCCAGTCAGTCATGTCTCGAAAGAGACATGATCACCTAAAGCGTGTATCATGTAGGACACTTGATTGACTGTGTGATCAACTCCTAATTATTCTGCAATTTTAATTTGCGCCTGAAATTAGTTTTCATGAAGTAATACTTCCAATTCTTTGTCTTCAAACTTTTTTCGGGGAACTGACCGTTCTTTATCTTCAGCATCAAAATAATTATTTTTGAAGCGTCTAAACCAATCTCTGCATGTTGTTTCTGACAGAAAATGGTTGCTGTAATTCTCAACAAGAATTCTCAGTGCTTCAGCTGCAAATATTTTTTTTTTTAAATAGTACAGTAAATTTCCCCGCATATACACTTCCTTTAGAACGAAATCCGACATGTGTAACGCTATGAAAAACAAAGTTGTTTACATTTCAGTGAATTTTAAGCTTGCTTATAGCTCTTCCTTGTCTACGGCTATATCGTGTTCAATACACCGGTTCCCGTCCGATCACCGAATTTAAGCAACATCGAGCCTGGTCAGTACTTAAATGGGTGACCATTTGGGAATACCAAGTGCTGTAAACGTAAGGACCAAGAATGATCCACCGGTAAAAAAGTAAAAAAGAAAATTCCCAGAGAATGTGTACATTTTTTTTTCCAATGGTAGTTATTGAACTTTAAACGAATGACTTTTCGTTCGACCAAGACCTAGGCCTTCACTTGAAGTTATTTGTGCTTGTTTTTAATTTAGACAGATTAACAATTGCTTTAAGCAGATTTCTGTTTTTTTGGTTTTTGTTGTTATTTTCCAAACAAAAATTTTTCTTGGGCACTTTTAAGATAATTAGTTGGAAAATGCGTTTGTTGGCAAAGGAGTTCATTGGAAACCATTTGCTTAATTATTGAGAATTTGGCTTTATAAAATCGCCAATCAAATGCAGATTTCTACAAATATTGTCTAAAATTATGGAAGGCGTCAATATCATCATTCCACAAGTTACTAAGATTAATGCACGCAGTTTTGTGACAAAACAAACACACAAACAGACAAACAAACAGATATTATCCCACAGTAGGTTGCCATTGCTTTCTGCGGTAGACTGGTTGCTATGCAAAGCTATAGAACCCAATCTGTCTTATTATTTAACCTATAACTGGAGGGAAGATACTGATTATTAACTTTCCCAAGGGTATTTTTGCGTAAATGAATGCAAGGAATTAGATAGGTAGGTTAACATAAATAGATACCGTAGTAGAATTGTTAGAGACAATTCGTTTTTGTTTTAATGTAAGCTTTAATGTAGAATATAAGAATACAACGGAAAGACATAAATTAATATTAGTGGTATTATTAGTTGTGCTTTATTGTAATCCGCGATGTGAGCTTATGTAAAAAAACTATTTTTAATACTATTGTGTACTTGTAAAATCAGGGGAATAGAGAAATTGACTGATGATTGGGAAAAAAGATAAAAATATAATTTTTCTTCTTTTTGCGTGTTCGAAACGAATTGTTTTGAACCAGTTAAATTTATAATATGGAAGTAGCCATAACAAAATATCAGGATTTACTTGATGAGGTCAGGTAGGGTTAGATCCTCAACAATTGTTCCTGGGAATATATACTGAAATCGAAAACCTGGGAATCATGTAATTGAAAAAGAGGGAAGGCAAAAAGACATTGCGTCATGTGAGCTGTTGATATTTCATTCGTCGAGCAGTGGCTCCCCGCAAATCGTGTGGGTGGAAAATAATTTCATTGGTCAAAAGCTTTGAGTCGGCTAGATCCCCGAAGAGGATTAGGGATGGCTATAAAAATGGAGACTCAGTGAGAAAAATTAGAAGTTGTTGAGAGAGTTGTTGAAATTGCAGTCGAAATGTAACGACTGTGGAAAATGTTCCCAACTGGGGAGCCACGGCCCAGAGGCTGGTCGTCTACCACAGAGCCTATGGCGAAAGAGTTAATGTCGAGTGAAGCCTGCCACCGATTAACTTAAAGAGTCAATGTTGATTAATGCGCCTCCGATAGGAATCCCGAAAGAACGTTATTGTTTTAAAACTTATTTGGAGAATTGAAATTTCTGGTTATTCTTGACGAAAAGTTCGCACTACTATAAAAGGAATTTTTAAGTTGAGAGAGAGATTCGGAGAGAGACCTTCGAAACGCAAGAAAAGACAAACCTTACCGTCGCCGTCATTAGCCGCCTCTAACTCGGTAAACTCCGTTAAGCTCCGACAAGAACCAGAAAGAACTTATTTTAAAAGTTGAAGATTGAAAGCTCTGATATTTTGAAAACGAACTCTCTCCGTTGTAAACTGGCATTCCGAAAATTGTATTTTTCTGCTCGTGTAACTAAAAATTTTTTTTTCATTATAAAAGCTTTCTTCCGTAACTCATCCCGGCGTCTTCGATTTATTCAATTATTTAATTTTTTTGTGCTGTAACTGTTTTATTTTAACCACAAGTGTACACAAGTGTCCGGTATGGATCTGGTAGAAATACGGCTACCGGGTTTACATAACATGACTTTCTGAGATCAAATTACAGCGTGGGCAATAGGTTCGTTGTTGTAATAGACGTTGAGGATCAGCTTCTGTGACGAGACCATCACGACCAGCGGCCCGAAAGCGTCGACATGATTGGTACCGTTTCGACCTCATCGCAGCAGGATTAGTTCTCGAACCAGCCAACCAGCCCGAGTGGCAGTATCACATACGTAAGGTAACCCGAAAACAGCAAAACTGAGAAAAGTGCTTGTATGATCTTTATAGATGATATATCTGGGCAGGGTGTCGCGAAAGGAAACCGCGAATAGTCGTCATTATTGTTAACATGTATTTATTGCGAGTTTTTGACGAAAGTGGACCTTTAAAAACCAAAGTGATTCTTTCGTAGGGTTGCGTGGCTTTTATAACCTTGCTGGTAGAACCTGCGTTTATTTTCAGCGCGTGTCTTACATGAGTTGGTAATCTCTTTCACATCTATTGAGTAGGGAATGTTTCTGATTTTTGTTATGTACACCATGCGCATAACAACAGCTCTCTATGTAATATCTTTATTTATTCTTAGTTAGTAGCCGAGCTACATACACGAGAGAGGGCGTCCATAGCAAGGGAGTTCTACAATCGAAAGTGGACCTTTAAAAACCAAAGTGATTCTTTCGTAGGGTTGCGTGGCTTTTATAACCTTGCTGGTAGTACCTGGGTTTATTTTCAGCGCGTGTCTTACATGAGTTGGCAATCTCTTTCCCATCATCTACTGAGTAGGGAAGGATCCTGATGTTCGTCATGTGAACCATGCGTGTAACACCCCGGTGTTACAACTCTGTATGCAGTCTCTTTAATTTTTTGCTAGAATATTAGCTACATACAGGAGAGAGGGCGTCCACAGCTGCGTTTTTCTTTACCGGAGTGGTCTGTTACACCGAACAAGGAATACAGGAGTCCCATCATCCACCTGGCTACTTTCACCTTTTTGATTTTGCGACTGATTTTTGACCTGTAATTAGTTTGAAGTGTCACCCGATCATATAATGCCTCTATTTTTTTCAGTAATTTGTCAGTAACATTTTTTTCTGTATTTCAGATCACTTGCGTTTTGATTTAGACAGAGTCCTGGAGGAAAATGCTAATGGCCTCCTCAGCGGTGTTAAGGAGTTGTCTATGGCTCATTCTCGGGCGTCTGTCTCTGCGATGTCCCTATTTAATAACTGAATGTGCGTTGTGGTGCAGTGGATATCGGTGAGGCACGAGAAATCGGGAAGCCGAGTTCGAAATCCAGTTGAATCCTTGCATTCACTTACGCACAAGTACCCTTGGGAAAGATATTAATAGTACCTTCCTTCCAGTCATGGGTTAAATAACAGTCAGATTGGGTTCTATAGTCTGGCTGGCAACCAGTCTAATGCAGAACGTAATGGCAGCCTACTGCGGGATAATCTTCTGCCTAGTTAGCCATGTCTCTTTCGAGACATGATCGCCTAAAGCGCGTATCACGTATGACACTTAAATGATTGACTGAATATAATAGTTGAAAACAAGATTAAGGCTTCTACTGGGCATAAATTGGGGGTCAGTTTTATATAGTTTTGAAGTAATAAACTGATCCCCCACTAATTATTGCTTATTAATATAATACATCTCTTCCCCAACTATCTATGAGTCAAATAACAGGATAGATTAAGTTCTATAGCCCTGGCTGGCAACCAGTCTAACGCAGAACGTGATGGCAACCTACTGGGGTATAATCATCTGCCCAGTTAGGCATGTCTCTTTCGAGACATGATTGCCTAAATCGAGTATCACTTATGACACTTAACTGACTGACTATTTAATACGTTAAACGCTTTCTCTGCTATGGGAGATGATTATTTTGTTAAATCTAGTAATCTTGCCTGGTCATAGTCCTG
This sequence comes from Ascarosepion bandense, assembly GCA_037127315.1. Taxonomy (NCBI): domain Eukaryota; kingdom Metazoa; phylum Mollusca; class Cephalopoda; order Sepiida; family Sepiidae; genus Ascarosepion; species Ascarosepion bandense. The sequence goes on along the minus strand of JBBBDQ010000341.1, from coordinate 192,803 downwards.
CTATAACGATAAAGCGCTATTTTCGAATATTCTTTGTCGAATATCCGTAGACCGAATCCCTTTTATGAAGGCATCTCGTATCAATTCGACTCGATATTGTTCCTCTGATACCGAAGAAAATGAACAGCCCTTACATTGTTTTACTAAGGATTGACAGAACAGGTCAATTGAATCTGAGGGCAGTTGACGCTTCGTAGTCAGTAAGTGTCTAGAGATCATTTCATTTTTTTTTATGTGGGTCTTCTCAATTTTATCGACACGGTTCATGGTATATAAAAATATATATCGTCATCTTATCTATCTATCTATGTGTGTGTGTGTGCGTGTATGTGTGTAGATTGCGGTTATGTCTGGGGGCACGAAGCAGAGAAGTTTAGATCAGATGATACCGAGCTATTTGGTCGTCTGTTTTGGTGTCGAGCGGGAAAGAAGCGAGAGGTTTAAACATGACTTTGATGTGTGATGGAGATTGAAAAGTTTCTAAATACTCCATAAATCCTGTGAATTATCGACGAGGCGCTGTTGATATTAGTTAAGACTTAACGATAGAAAGGATCAAGAAAGAAAAGAAAAGAAAATCCAAAGAAGAATAGAGTAAAAAGAAAAAAGAAAAAGAAAGGTGATAGTAAAACCTGAAAATAACGAGGGAAAATATGAAAGTAAAAAAAAAAGTTGAAAATAAAAAAAGAAGGAAAAAAGAAGAGGAAAAAAAAAAGGAAAATGAAAACGTTAGAACGGAATCTACCATTCGTCTGTGCATTTTTTTAATCATTTCACCCCAAGCAAGGCATTCCCCTGCCACTTTTACGCAGGGTGTTAATAGGGGAAGGTGGTGAGAAAGAGTGGTTAGATATAGGAAATGTCAGGAGGAGGGTGATAGACGGTAAAGATGTAGATGGAAAGAGTGTTTGAGAGAATGGGTACGAGTTAGTGTGTCTATTGACCTTACATTTAAACTCCTGGAGATTGTAGCTGTCGGGGAAGCAAGTATGTGGAAGGGAATTCCACAGGCGAGAAGTGCGAGAAAAGAAGCTGCTAGAGTAGAAATTGCGGTTACATTTTATCGGTTTCACTGTAAAATGTTGGGACATAGTTGCTAATCTAGTATCTCGTGCAAATTTGTACCTAGGGGGCACCAGTGATCTACGTTCATCGGAGCAGAAGCCGTGAAAGTCTTTATAGAAGAGGCATAGAGAAGCCACGTGCATCGAAAATTATTGTCATATTTGTTAAGGTCTTCCTGCTATTCATCTTGAGGTTCTCGACAAAATACAAAGGAGGATCTGGAATGTAATCGATTCTGATTTGGCAGCTCGACTTCGGTTACATACGAGGTATGTCTTCCTCTGTTGTGGTGCAGTGGATATCGACACGGAACAACAAATCAGGTTGCCGTGTTCGAATACCAGTTGAATCACTTACATTCACTTACGCACAAATACCCTTGGGAAAGATATTAATCCGTCTCTTCCCTCCATTTATGGGTAAAATAATAGGTTAGATTGGATTTTATTGTCTTGTCTTGCAACCAGTCTACCACAGAACGTAATGGCAACCTACTGAGGGATAATCTTCTGCCTAGTCAGTCATATTGCTTTCGAGACATGATCGCCCAAAGCGTGTATCACATATGGCACTTAACTGACTGACCGAATATAATAGTTGAAAACATGATTAAGGCTTCTACTGGGCATAAAATGGAGGGTCAGTTTTATATAGTTATGGAATAATAAACTGACCCCCCACTAATTATTGCTTAATAGTATAATACATCTCTTTCTCAACTACCTATGAGTCAAATAACAGGACAGATTAAGTTCTATAGCCTTGGTCGGCAACCAGTCTACCGCAGAAAGCAATGGTGACCTACTGTGGGATAATCTCCTACCCAGTCAGTTATGTCTCTTTTGAGACATGATCACCCAAAGCGTGTATTACATATGGCTCTTAACTGAATGACATCCTCTATCTTTTCTACAAATTTTTTACCGCTTCTGCTCTGACGAGCTCATATTCTTGGTTGCCCATTTACACGAATTTAATCGAGCTACTAGACTGGCAACTAGACCCCACGTTTTAAAAGTCAAACAATCAAATATAACCACCTCTTCTACTCTCCCTGTTTTTTCTCGCACTTCCCAAATGTGGAACTCCCTTCTCTCTATTTGCTTTCCTCACAGTTAGAATCACCAAGAGTTTAAGTGCAACATCAGCTGCCATATATTATTTCCTCGATTCCCATGTTTCTCTTATCCTTTCTCCAACATCCCCTGTACGTTGTTATTTTTTCCGCTCTTCTCCATGTGATCCCCTGCGCACCAGTGGCGGTACTACCTTCGTTGGGGTGAAATGATTATAAAACAAAAAAGAAAAAATGCCAAAAAAAAAAAAGTGAGGACCAAAGAGAGGTCATCTTTACAATCTCAAAATATTTTCTGGTTTTAAATCTCCAGGAAATGTTTGATATACCGTAGAAAACAAATCAGTCTATGGTACTTGTTCTCATATGTATTTAAGTTGATTTCTTACTACGTACTCCGCATTTGTTGCCCTGTACCAGACTAAGCTACCATTTAAATTTTGTTTACCAATTCAACTATTAGCCTTTTCGTTTTAAATATTTTTGTTTATAATAATCGTAACAATAAGAAGAATGGCGTACTTAGAATTATTAACATAAATCTTGCTGTCTTGAAATTACATAGGTGGCGGCATTGCACAGATCAGCTCATGTCCTGAGCTCAGTATTGTCTCTCTATACTGCAGGTAGGATATAACTATACTAATTTTCACCAAATAAAAGGCAAATGAGCCATTCAATGTAGATTGTGGGTATGAGCAAAATAAAAAAAAATTATACAACTAAATTTTTTTAAAGAGAATATAAGCTACAAAGAAACCACTATTAACATTCTAAAAGGAACATATGAAATTTGATGAACATATAACGTGGAAAGTATGCTTGGAGAATTTAATACTCAAAATACAGAGTTAAGAATAGCAGAAAAAAATCAAGGGGAAAATACTTGATAAACTTTTTGCTAATTTCATGGAGGAGAAAAATTTCAAAGCTAAAAAAAAGGTTAAAAATAATAAATAAGTGACTGAATTCGGGTAAAGCAGTTGCCAGGAAGCTATGGAGAACCATGATTGCCGAGTTCCCGAAGAGTAATGACACACAGAGATAAACGAATTTATGCTTGATTTTTGTTTCCAAAATGTATAAAAAAGAACATATTTTTATTTTATATTTTGCTTCACTTCAGTATCTGAGTCAACATAATTACAGGCTTATAACAACATCACATTGAATCAACGGTTCCCGTAAGATCATCGAAGATAAGCAAATTCGAGGTACCGCATGTGAATGCCAGGTGCTTATGCGCAAATATCTTTGAGAAAGTTTCAAAATCCAAAGAAGGGTCTGCAATGTAATCGATCCTGACTTTGCATCTCGACTTCACTCCCTTTCTCACCTAGGTGACGTGGCTTACCATAGACTTTCCTACAAATATTTTCATAGAAACTGCTCTGACCCCATGAATTTAAACATGCTACTATACTGGCATGCAGGTCCCACCTATTTACTATTAAAAATGTAACCATCGCTTCTACTCCAACAGTTTCTTTTCTCGCACTAGCTACCTGTGGAAATCTTTTCCATTTACTTACTTTCTTGGTAGCTACAATCTCCAAAGAATTAAAGGCAATGTCAATTGCCATCTTCTATCTATTAAATTTCGTTCATTTTTTTATCTTTTCTTCAACATCCCCTGTACCCAGTCTTTTCTCTTCCCTACACACTAGTGGCGTTCTCGATTTGCTTGGAATGAAATAGTTAAAAATATTTTGTAAATCCATCCCTTCGCTTACCTATCTATAGGTTAATTAGTAAAATTTTTATTAGTAAACCATGAATATCTCAAACACATTCGAAAATGTGGCTTTAAATAACCAGCAAAAGGTTGATAAATCATAAAATATGAAGCAATTAATAAAACCTGACTCCGAAAGAGATTTTGAACAATCATTTTTGTTATATATTTTTAGTTTTGTTCAAGGACACAAATAGAAAACACTTAGTGATTATCGATCTCAGTGTATCTTTACAAGAGCCAGATTAGACATAAAAAAAAGTATGGCGGCCATATTTGGGCTGGAGCTCCCCTGTACTCACTTGACAGAGATCAAATGCATCCACGCAACCTTGTTGGTCATGAAGTATTTTCCACCTTAAAATTTCTTTCTCACAGACGAAAACGTCGCGAGCTCTATTCCATAGTCTCACGATTCCTGACTTTTACAACTGGGGCCCGTCATGGTACGTACGCGATTGAATCATCCTCATCCTCTTCGTATTCCATTAGGAAGAAGTAAGTTCCACCCGGACAGCTTCTTCCCAAAGAACTATTGCTTTGTAGAACAGACTCCCAGCAGGATGCTTTCCCGATCACAACAATCTTGACCCCTTCAAGTCTAGGGTCAACAATGAATTTTTTATTCTTTAACCGTTTTAGGAATAAAATCACTTTTAAAAACGAAAACCCAATATATATATGTATATATATATATATATTGTAATCCGCAGACAGATCTGTTTCGCCGTATCACAGCTCATCAGTGCGGTTAGACTCCGATTGCTTTTTTATCCAGGATTAGAAACCCGACCGAAATGGCGTCAGTCGGCGACTCTACCCCTGGGCTATGGGCGTTCGGTGGAAGTAGGCAGACCTTTTAGCGCATATTAATAGTTTCACCCCAAGCAAAGCGGTACCGCCACTGATGGACGGTGGGGGCGTACATAAAAGAGTAAAAGTTTTAGGCAGGAGGAGAGTGAGGAGAAAAACGAACCAGTTACAGGCGTCAGAGAAAGGGCAAGAGAAGGATGTTAACACAGGAGTGAAGACAGTTGCGAAGGTAGAGAGAAAGGAAAAGAACAAGATACACGGTGTGATGTAGAAAGAACTGGAGTCAAGTGGATAAGAGATGGGAATTGACATTGCATTTAAATTCCTGGAGGTTGTAGCCTTCAAAAAAGCAAGTATATGGAATGGAGTTCTACAAGAGAGACCTCCTAGAAAAGAAGCTGCTAGAGAAGAATTGTCGGCTGCATTTGGTTGATCTAACTGTAAATGGGTGGGACCTTGTTGAGAAATAATGATGTTTGCGCAGTGCATGCCACGTCGTGCTTTAGATGTGGGATGATACGCATATTTCTTTATATATACTTAATAGCTCTGCTATATTGTATTGAGCACTGTTCTATTAACACCTGATAAATATTTATGTATGGGTGGGCACCTACGTATATACACATATGTATACTTATATATATATATATATATATATATATATATATATATATATATATATACTAGCAGTATAACCAAGCGTTGCTCGGATGTAATGAAAGCTTTAAAATTAATCCATGGTCTTGGAGCTCAGACTCTGCCTAAAGAATATTTGTGTGAAGTTTGGTGAGAATCGAATAAAAGTTATGGATTTGTATAAAGGACATACAGACAGATAAACACACACACACACACACACACACACACACACACACACACACACAAACATCTTACCTTTTATATATATATGTATATTATCGATTTTTTGCACTATTGTATGAACTGCAACCTTGAAACTTCTGAATATCATTTCTTATGTCTTTGTCTATGAGTGTATAAAATTTGATTAAAATCGGACCACCTCTTCTATAACCCGATTTTTTCGGTTATCGATTTTCGATATTTATCGGAGATACCTCGACACAAAACCTAGCTAAGAACACTCGCAGACGCTTATAGTACAAATGTGTAAATATTTAAGAAAATCGGTTCAGCCGTTTCGGAGTCTATAAGTAACGGATACACGCAACAGACAAAGTTTCATTATAAATAAGTTATATATATATATATATATATATATATATATATTTCTTTGTTGTGGAACACACGATATATATATATATATATATATATATATATATATATCGTGTGTTCCACAACAAATAAATTCGCTGTGAGAGAACACTCTATATAAAACATCTCACAGCCAGTATTAATCTCACCTTATTTATCAATAGAAATAATGTGCCCGATGTTCCTTTTAAAAGTTGACAACTCGAATTAAAGTCCTGTTCCTTTCGCAGGGATCGGAATAATTGCTACAAATTTATAGACACCACACAACTACATCTTAAAAAGACAACAACCAAACACTGATAAACGGCTAAAGAAGTAACCGAAACCGCTTATGACAATAGACACTTCAGATAATTTTCACGCTTCCACCCCTAACCAAATGGAAGTATTTAAGAACATTTTTTAAAAATCACAATGAAAAAGTCATCAAATTTTCTTTGTCTATCATATTTAGCGAAACATGTTTTAAAGAAAGGTTGAATGCCCAGATATATTAGTTATACACATACAAGCCTGATCTGCTCATCAGTGTGGCTAGACATCCACTTGCTTCTAGCGGAATCGAAACTCGGTCGATTTGGTGTCAGGCAAAGTGCTTACTCCCTAAGCTATTGGCGTATGGAATGAGAGAGAGGAGGAAATTTTTAGTCACCGGGAGAACTCAACTCATTACTGAAGCGCAATATATATATATATATATATATTTATATATATATAACACTTCGCTGTTGCATCCAGACTTTTTGAATTTAAGCAGAGTACTAGACTGGTGTTGAGATCTCATCATTTTACAGTTGCGCTAGACAGATATAACCGTAAATTCTATACTAACAATTTCTCTTCTTGCATTTTATCGTTTGTGAAACTACCTTCCACCTCCATGCTTTCCGGCCAACTTTAATCTGAAAAATTTCAAATCAAATTCAATCGCTATCTAATGTCCTTTTAATTAATTTTTCCTCTTTCGACTTAGTATTAATGTTTTTTACTAATTGTTCCAAACCCTGTAACACATTGTGTCTTGTGGCGTTGCATGGGGTGATACAATATATATATATAAATATAAATATTTATAAATATATATAAGTTGAAAGAAAGACGATGTGACTGGGATGATTTTGAGCAGCTACACGCATATAAGAATGGCAGTAGAAAGAACATAGAATTCATGGTTCTGTTCCTAATTTTTTCACACTGTGTAGCCGCTTGTGTCTGGTGGCTTAACTGCCTTGCATAGCTGATACTATATATATATATATATATATATATATATATATATATATATATATATAAAATAAAAGTGTGCAGCTTGATGTTAAACATTGTAAATGATATTAAAAAGCAAAGCAACCGGTTTCGCTCCCGAAAAAGTGTGTCATGAAAATGAGAAGGATGAAAAAAAATGTGAATGTTAGAGGCTAAATATATCGAGTCCCAACAACTCACTCTGCACAACGCAGGCTTTCGGAACTCGATATACAAAGCTCCCAAAACCTAAAGGTGGAATGAAGAGTGAGATCGGGACTCAACAGTGAACCAATCTACACTAAAATTAGCTGCACACTTTTTATTCTTTATAAGGTGCTCGCAAATGGCGGAACCGTAAGTATTTGTAACGAGTCCATTTCGAGGCAAGGTGTGATTTCATATTTTAGTTGGGACATGTTATATTCTCATGTCAAGAAGCTGGGTTGTTCTTCCTATGTAGTCAACTCCGTAACTACATTTATATTGATAAATTATAGAATTAATTTGGTGGGGAGGAAGAACATATTTGCGTGCAGAACATAACATGGGCCGGGTTTGAAGTCTGCGTTGTGCAAACAGCGTGAGTTGTTGGGACTCGATATAATTAGCCTCTAACATTCACACTTATTTTTTATTCTTCTCATTTTCATGACACACTTTTTTAATTTTTAAAAAATTCTGATTAAAATCTCCCGTAGAGGCCTGAAGAGCGGGAACGAAACCGGTTGCTTTGTTTTTAATATATTTACAATGTGTAACATCAAGCTGCATACTTTTATTTCTTTAATTAAATTCTGTACTTACAGAAATATTTTCATATATATATATATATATATATATATATATATATATATATATATATATTATATTGAATTATGATAATGTTTGGTAAAAGATTGTTGTTTTTCAGTAATTTTTACGTGGTCAAAATCGAGGTAGTATGTGATGTATGTTGCGTTCTTTGAAATAATATATATATATATATATATATATATATATATATAATATTTAAAAGGTTTAAAAATAATATATATATATAATATTAAAATGTTTAAAAATAAATTTATTGTTTTATATATATATATATATATAGGTTGAAAGACCAAAAGCAATCAGCTTGATTTTGGCAAGCAAGCATTTATAAGAATGGAAGTTGAAAGAATGTAGAACTCGCTGAGGAATCACCATTAAAAATGTCTGCAGAACATTGACCAACAGATATAAGTGATAGATCAAAAAAAAGAGCATGTGAATAAGTGTCTCATTGAAATCGTTTAAAAAGCGAACAGATGTGAGTTGTCAACAGTGAAAATTTATTATCGTTCGGGACAGCAAATTTCTATCTAATGGTTTTCTTGTTGGGCGACAGAGATGTGTTATTTATGTTCAGCGGCCATTATGGATTTCTTTTGCCGGAACTGACGCTAATGCGCGGACGCTGGGAAGAAACTATTAACACAACGATACACCGACCAGTTACTTCTTGTCTGAATTAACGACCGCATCTGAAAGAAAACGTGACCAAGAACTGTGTATACAATGTTATGTGCGGTTGTGGCAAGAGTCACCAGGGATCAGTATCCAATGGCTTACCAAAAAAAAAAAAAAAATGAAAAAATTTGACGCGTATCCTAAAGCTGCAAGCCATGTCGCAAATGTGAAAACTATTATGAATGTTTCAGTCTCTTTTTCTCTCTCACACAATATATATATATATATATATATATATATATATATATATATATATATATATATATATACTAGCAGTATAGCCCGGCGTTACTCGGGTGTAATGAAAGTTTTAAAACTAATCCATGGTCCTGGAGCTCAGACTAAAAAACAATAGTTGTTTCCAGTTAAAGCGAAAACGTAGACTGAAAGTAAAATGAATGGACGTAAGTCAAATTTTGATTTCCTGGTATCGATATCAAATAATTTATTTTCGTCGTAAACTGAATTTTGAAGGCTAAATAAGTTCTCTGAGTAAATGGTGTCATGGCTGAGAGTAAGAACTACAATTATACCTACTTAGAGCCAAACTCGAGGCAAAAACTAAAATAAAAGAGCTGGAAAAAATAGAGACATACAGGCAGATAAACAGACACACACACACAAACATCTTGCCTTTTATATATATTATCGATTTTCTGCACTATTGTAAGAACTGCAACCTTGAAACTTCTGAATATCGTTTCTTATGTCTTTGTCTATGAGTGTATCAACTTTGATTAAAATCGGACAACCTCTTCTATAACCCGATTTTTTCGATTATCGATTTTCGATATTTATCGGGGGTTCCTCGACACAAAACCTAGCTAAGGACACTCGCAGACGCTTATAGTACAACTGTGTAAATTTTCAAGACAATCGGTTAAGCCGTTTCGGAGTCTATAGGTAACGGACACAGACACACACACAGACACAGTTCCATTTATAAATAAGTTTAGATATATATACATCTATATATAAATATAAATATATATATATATATATATATTTTTTTTTTTTTTTTTTCTTACATACAACATGTGACCAATGACCACATGTGCATTTACTTTGCCCTCATCAGCCGCTAACCAAGGGTGAATACACAGTTTCGGTGGTTTAAAGCGGGACTGCCACCCATGGCACCACCAGCAGCAATCGCTACTGGGCAAAGTAATTGACAAAAAAATTAAATTAAATTGGCACATTGAGACAGATGAAAACGCTTTAACAGTTTTTTAAAATTCAAGATCAGAACGAGAACGGAAGAAGTAGACGACGTCATGCTTTCTTTGCGAATTCCTTCGAATTGCGCCAAATCCAGCATGACGCTTGTCGAACAATAGATTGAAGGCGACATTTAGCAAGTCCATATGGGTTCGTATAAAATGATTTCCGGGCCTGGCGTTTTTTCTTTCGATTCTTCCGTTGGTTTTCTGCTCTTGATATTTTCAGAATTTCTTGTTTGATGTTATTTAAGAGAATTAATATTCCCTCTTTTTCATGCAAAGGGGATTCTTTCAGACGGCGTTTTAATAACCGTTGTTCGGATCTTAATTTCCCCTTTTGCATTTGTCGTCTGTTTGGTTTTTTAAATGCGTTTTCTCTTCTGTTTGGTTCTATGCCAAATCTGTCAAAACAAACGTTATATACGATGTTGCAAAATATGCCCGTTTGCTTTTCAATGGGACCCTTAAGGTGAATCGGTAGTAAAAATGAAAGCTCTTCATCAAGATTTGACCAAAGAGTTTTCTGATTACCTTTAGGCCATGGAATCCTTGGTTTGCTGGGAATGTCTCCTGGGGGCTGATGTTCAACAATAGGATCCTGAACACTGTGGTTGTATTCCTGTTTCATAATCCCATCAGTCGATTTATATTCACGGTTAGGTGAACAACGTTGTTGACACCAACGTGCCTTATGGATTTTTAATCCTCGCAAACTTTTAAATGTCTTTCCGCAGTCACATGTTGTAGCCGGGTTCAGTTCCAATTTGTTGCCAATAGAATCAGATTGATGGGTGATATATCCTCCCTCCTCGCTACAGTCACCCTGAGGGCATTTTCCGTTTGATGTACTAGCCATAGTTGATAAAAGTTCTTGTCTTTCCAAGATGTCACTTCGTCTTTCCAAAGAGTCACTTCGTCTTTCCAAAGGGTCATCTTACTTTCCAGAGAGTCTTAGTGTTCAAATTTCTTACATACAACATGTGACCAATGACCACATGTGCATTTACTTTGCCCTCATCAGCCGCTAACCAAGGGTGAATACACAGTTTCGGTGGTTTAAAGCGGGACTGCCACCCATGGCACCACCAGCAGCAATCGCTACTGGGCAAAGTAATTGACAAAAAAATTAAATTAAATTGGCACATTGAGACAGATGAAAACGCTTTAACAGTTTTTTTATAATTCAAGATCAGAACGAGAACGGAAGAAGTAGACGACGTCATGCTTTCTTTGCGAATTCCTTCGAATTGCGCCAAATCCAGCATGACGCTTGTCGAACAATAGATTGAAGGCGACATTTAGCAAGTCCATATGGGTTCGTATAAAATGATTTCCGGGCCTGGCGTTTTTTCTTTCGATTCTTCCGTTGGTTTTCTGCTCTTGATATTTTCAGAATTTCTTGTTTGATGTTATTTAAGAGAATTAATAATATGTATATATATGTATATATATGAAAATATATATATATATATATATATATATATATATATATATATATAACGAGAGAGAGAAGTAAGTTTATACTGACTTGCGATAGTCTGTTTCACAATTGAAAACGATATTCATGCCATATCCCAGTTAAAGCTGTTTCCTAGATACTTTTACCAGTTTTTACCCAAAAATATCATTCTGTCAGTTAAAGGCCATGCGGGATACAATGATTTAGTAATGGCAGTTCTACTATTTAATCCATAGCTTTGGAGGGAGAAAAAGTGGATTCAAACTTTTTTCTAGTCTCCTTGCGCGTCATTTAATATTACGAATTCGACAAAAATATGAACTCGTCTCTTTGGTTCTTATTTTTTGACGCTATATATTACACCACCCGCACACCCAAGCTTATAGCAACTTGAATTTATATATATATATCTCGTAACTTAGCATTAACCTACTTCTCTCTCTCTCTATATATATATATATATATATATATAGAGAGAGAGAGAGAGAGAAGTAGGTTAATGCTAAGTTGCGATAGTCTGTTTCACAATTAAAAATAATATTCACGCCATATTCCAGATAAAACTCTTTCCTAGATACTTTTGACATCTTTCCCAAAAATATCAGTCAGTCAGTTAAGTGCCATGCGTGAGACACGCTTGTGCAATTATATCTCTTTCGATCCATGACTAAGTATGCAGAAGTTTTTTACGCTGTAGGTTGCGATTTCTTTCTGCAGTAGACTGGTTGACAATCAAGGCTATAGAATCCAGGCTGTGCTGCTATCCAACCCATAGCTGGATAGAGAAGAGATGGGTTTATAACGTTCCTAAGTGTATCTGCAAGTAACTGAATGCAACCGTGGCATCTCGTAGATAGAGCAAATGCACCATCTATATTTTTCAGATTAAGGACCAACGTTCAAAAGTAGAATTAAAATTCAAAGAAGGCCAGCAAACAAAACATTTTTATATCAGACCTATGTTCGTATCGTCCCGTGGACGATTTCTTACAAGGTGACACCTTACTGTTATCGGACTTGGGAGGCGATGCGAACATTGGATAGTAGGATCTATTCGAAGGCAATTGATGATTGTGCTAGCAAGAAGTCAGAAGACATCGTGACCGAGGATGTGAGTGCACCAGCTTTGTTCAAAAATCTAACTCATACTCTGTAAGTAAGGTCCGCTTAGCATAATTGCGGTATACATCACATGCGTGATCTGGAGGTGTTGGATAAGCACAAATGTGCCTAAGCATGTGGCTGCGACAAGGATTTACTGGCCACTCAACAAGATGGGTGTGGTCTGAAAATGAGAGTAACCGACTATTATACACATACACACACACACACACACAGTTCGATAGATCGAGCTTGTTAGCTTGGGAAGACAGTCAATTTTGAGAAGAGGTCGGCAACTCATTCGACCCCGCGGGCCCGATCGTGTTATAATGACGGGTCGCGGGCCAGACGAAGGCCATTAATGAAAAATACATATGCAGACCCCTGTCAACCTAAATATTTAAAACCATAATAAAAATAGCCATTGAGAAATAAAAAAAAACAAAAGAAAATCTAAAATTAAAAAAAACACTTAACAAAAATTACTTTTCCTCAAGGAATGTTAAAATACTTCAAAGTGAAAACTAACCGAAGTGAAATGGATGAAATTATGACGTGTAGGTCTGAAACTGTTATTGAAAATTGTACCACAAACGAACCATACACACATCAAACAAAAACGAAACACATATACCCATACATACGAGTACAAATAGTGGCAAATATATACACTTACGTTCGTACACATGCGGTATCATCGACACATTTATGAGGCATGTATGTATAATGCGCGTATGCTTAACTGTCTTTAGATTTCTGCTCCCTCGCATGTCAGTCCCTACCTGGCCTCTTTCGCTTTAGCGTTCCTTTCGATTCTGTTATCATTTAGTGTAGCCAAGGGTCATAACAAATATGTATCCATTATTCGACATTTGGAGTAGATAGACTAATCTATCGCCCGGTTCACACTCCACCTACGTCTATTGAACAGGTGAAGAGGCTCATCCCTTGTTCCCTGTTTAGGATGTGGTTCCCGACTTTCTCTTTTCCCATCTTTTCACTCTTAGGTAGCCCCCTGCGCTTCAGTAGCGTTACCGCCTTGCTCGGGGTGATACGATTAAAAAAATATATATATAACAGCAGGCCTTTTATTGAATTCGAAAGCCTCGTCTCTCATGTTAAAAATAGAGTCATTGGTAATCAAACTCGCGGGCCGGTCAAAATGTCTTCGCGGGCTGGATCCAGTCCGTGGGCCGTAGGTTGCCGACCCATGATTTAGAGGAAGGAAAACCTCACTGTAAACCCACGACGCCTTTTCGGCTATACGGGCTTGAACAAAAGCAACAGAACAAACCAGTTTATATCTTCAAAAATTGAAAAAATGCAATGAAAACTTAAATAGACAGACCTTGTCGTCTGACATTAATAAAACCTAATTGCATATATATATGTGTGTGTGTGAGAGAGAGAGATATAGCTTACCCAAGAGTAAGTTTTATATATATATATATATATATATATATTGTTAAAAGCCCCTGAAAAGAGGATGGATAGAACCACCCGCAAAATTCTGGAGTCGGGATGAATAAAGTAATATCAATCAGGTGACAAACGTTTGCTTATATTAATCCCATATATATATATATATATTCTAAATTATATATTAGAACATGTACAAATTTTCTTATATATATATATCCACTACAAATTGTGCATTTGTTTCGACATTGAAACTACAATGTCTCATCAGGTGGTGATGATGAGACATTGTAGTTTCAATGTCGAAACAAATGTACGATTTGTAGTGGATATATATAAGAAAATCTGTACATGTTCTAAAATATAATTTAGAATAAATATTCCCAGCTCTATATATTATATATCGAGCACTGTTTTAAATGAATGTTTTGGACGTTGTTAAAAAAAATTCTTCGTTCCCTATTCCTTCGGATATATATATATATCAAGCGAAAGAGAACCAACAGGTTTACAATTCCGAATTCTCTGGCATTTATTTTTTATTTAACAAATATTGTAGAGCATAATATAATTAAATTTATTTTTAATTAAAATGCATTGCCCACCCGAAAATTTCTGTTTCGAGATACCTATCTCGTCATCAGACTATATTAGATCATAGTTGTGAAAATGATTTTCATTTAAATATAAGAAATAATACGTTTATTATTTATAGATATGGGAAGACATAAAAATTTATGTGTGTGTTCAATTTAACTAATCAGAATAGAGATTCACTTTAAATTTGAAAGACATGTTTATATCTTTAGGTAATACATGATTTCTTCTTTGAATCTTAATGGCCAAAGTCTCAACCTAATGTTTAACACCTCCCTCTAGACCCTATTTCTGTTGTTTCCGGTGTTAAAAATTAGAAACATTTATGTATAATAATATCTTTAAACTCTTTTACTTGTAATGCGACATTGAATAAGCGATCATTTTTAAGTGAAAATGACATAATTACAAATCATAGCAAGAATAAAGAGAAGACTAAAAGAGCAACATTTTTCAATAAATTATCAATCTAATATAATGTAAGGCAAAATAAAGTATTTATAATACTAAACAAAAGAAACAGTTCGTCTGTAAAACGAATGCAGTCAAATGGTTATAGGCTTTTGTCTTCAAGAAAAATTGTTTAAGTAAGACCAAGAATTCTTTATTATTATTGACTAAGAAGAAAGCTTGTAGTGGAACTCTGGATCCTGAGCGGTCATCAAATCGCAAAATTCAAAATACATCAGAGAAACGGGTTTACTACAGCTAAAGAAAAAAATCATTCTGGAGCCACCCCATGTGATTGGATTGAATATTTAAGGATGGTCTCTAACCGGTCACGGCAGTTAGTCAGGGAGGCGGTTTGCTGACACACATCTAAAATGTAACCAACTTCAAATCGACCCGGAGATAAGGTCAGGTTGCACTTTGTTCTCTTTTGTCTTTCTCCTTATCTATTTCAACAATTACTACTAGAACATTTTGTACGAACTCTACTCTTAACTACTTTATGTTTCTAATTGTACATTAACTCCTACAACTTATGTTAGTCTTTTCCTTTAATAAATTTCTATTTTAAAATGCAAAATGTATATTTTATTCTTCTTACGCTATTCCACGCAATTCCACATATTCCAACCTGCCGACAACCAACCTTGTGATGATAAATCTGCATAAACCTGTAAACTGTAGGGATTTCGGTTAAGTCTGACATAAGGCTGAATCAAAGAAACATTAACCAGCTCCCTACGCTTCAAACCCAGGATGCAGCTATGTCATTTGTTTATAAATTTAGGTTGGGTAAGGTTTTGCACTAATCCCCCAAGAATTGTGACCAACATCAGCGACTTATTTGCCTGCACCAATATCCACTCCAAAAAATGATGTACTGTTATCAACACCATTTGTTTTGCAACAATAAAACAACAAAAACTAACATATTCAAATAGATTCGCCTATCGTCCGGTTCATGCTCCTTTCCAGTCTTTTAAAGAGGAGTAGACGTTTATCTCTTATTTCCTGTTTAGGATTAGGTTTCCGCTTCCTTCTCCAAAATTTTATTTATTTTATTTTTACCTCAACAGGAGGTCGTGGTCCTGGGTATGATGGTAAACTGCATCCAGCAGTAAGGCCTCTGATTGGGAGGTCGTGAGAAGTATGGAACCACCTCTTAATTGCTGTCGTTCCTAGGTCCACCCTGTTAGGATCCCGGATATGGGTAAATAGTTAACCCCCCAAACTGGGGTCAAAACACTATGAAAATATAAAAATAAACTTCTATAAATAAACATAGACTTTATAGAAAAACATATTTTTGAAGAAAGAATATGCTAACAATACATTTCTGAAGGAAAAATTATTACCATAACATTTTTTGAAGGAAAAGATTTATTACCAGCAATATATTTTTGAATACAATACTAGGAGACCTTCAATTTTCTAAAATAAATAAAAAATAAATTTTCCATCAAAATCTGACTTAGTCAACCTTCTCACTATAACCAAACATTAAAACAATATAATAAAACCCTATTTTTGGTATTAAATAACCCACAGAGGTTGATATGCCGTTAAACGAAAATCAAACTCAAACTCAAACTAAACAGGAGGTCGTTTGAACTGGAGTAGAGGATTGTATCTTCTTTTCTGTTAGGGTTTGTATTTCCGGTTCCTTTTAATCTTTTTTGCTCCAAGTAGCCCGTTACGTCTTTGCGGCATTTTTGCCTCGCTTGGGAGTGAATTGGTTAAAAAATGAAAAAAAAAGTGACTTAAACGAATCTCACTTATCTTCAAAAGCGCGAAGCAAACGAGGTAAGTCGTGATCTTTACGAGCTTTCTTCCCAAATTAATTCTCAGAAAGACGGTTTGATTTCCCCGATGCCGTCTCTTTCCCGCCAATTCTCTCTTTTTCCCGCCAATTCTCTCCCTTTCCCACCAATTCCCATCAATCTGATTAACATTTCGATTATCGGCAAACGTCACTTGCTTAATTGGATATTTTCCCGCGCGCAAATACGTTAATTTAAATTAATTTTAATTTTAATTAATTTTAATTTAAATTAAAGTACGCTTGAAAGCTGTGCGTTTATCGATCAGAAGTGGCCTTATTGAACAATCTACTGCGCCTTAATCTATCCATACTTCGCTCTACTTAATGCAACAAACACACAATCGCCTGCGACATTTTATCTGGCGGCAAATTGTGAAAAGTCGGCGCAGCATTTACAAATCGAACATAAAACCAATACTTTTACTAAACCAAATACTAAATCAATGAAAGGAACGAAAAACATCTCCCATTTAAAAACACAAATTTATGTTTTAATCCATCTACATATATAAAACTTCTGTGACTTCCGTTTGTCTGTCCGTTACATCCTTTAATATAGCCATCTATTGCAAGATCGAGTTTTGTTTGTTTAACGCCAAAAATTTAATGCCAAAAAGGTAGGGTTTTAAGGTATTTTAATATATATATTATATAGATATAATATATTTAAGTTATAGTGAAAAGGTTTATTTAGTCAGATTTCGATGAAATTTTCTTTTTTTGTATTTTAGAAAGCTGTAGATGTCTTCTAGTTTTGTATTAAAAAATGATTTGCTGGTAATAATTTTTCCTTCAAAAATGTATAGTTTTCTATAAATGTTTATTTTTACATTTCTATAAATGTCTACTTTTACATAGTGTTTTGACCCCAGTTTCGGAGTTAACTATTTGCCCATAGCGGGACCCTTACAGGTGCTACCACCCCGGGTCAGGGTGGAGCTGGGAACAACAGCAATTAAGAGTTGGTTTTATGCTCCTCACAACCTCCTAATCAGAGGCCTTGCTGGCGGATGTAGTTTACCGTCGTACCCAGGACCCTATTGCCAGAACGAAACCGGAAACCTGGAAAAATTAAAAGCTTTCATTGTTTAACGTATTAATTACTCCCACTATTTTTTTAAAAATAATGATTAAACTAACAAATACTTATTTCATAAAAATGCAATATTATTTTTTGGATATTTTTTCTTTATGGTTTTTATGTATAAAATTCTATTTTCCAGTTCGCGCTGAGATTGCGAGAACTATAAACTAATAACACTCATAAAAAAATGAAAATTTGTCTCGATCTACACTAACGGCAATAATTATTAAGCGACCCCAGGTTTTTAAAAAAATTATATATTTCATACTATTTTTAGTATGTATTTTCAAGTGGATAATTCTAAATGAAAATAGAATGGTTCTTTTGTTATTATTACTTTGCAGAATTTTACAAGGCAAATAGCGACAATTTACCCATCGCAACTTGTAGATTTTATATATATATATATATATATATACATAGACTACCGGCAATAATTATAGGCGACACCAGGTTTTTAAAGAAATTATATATTTCATACTATTTTTAGTATGTATTTTCAAGTGGATAATTCTAAATGAAAAGAGAATGGTTCTTTTGTTATTATTACTTTGCAAAATTTTACGAGGTAAACAGCGACAATTTATTCATCGCATCCTGTAGATTTTATATATATATATATATATATATATATATATATATATATATATTGAGAATAATTATGACCGGTAGTGTGTATATATATATATATATATATATATATATATATATATATATTTTAGAGAAAATTTTCAAAATTTAAAGGTGTCCGACACCTTTGAATTTTGAATTTTGAAAATTTTCTCTAATTTATATTGGCTCTGTATTCTTAATACATTGAGCTCTCTGCCTGCATCACTTTTTAATGTTAAAATTTTTTAATATTAATTAGGATCAGGTTCTTGGAATTTACCTTCCTACTCTTCCACTTCGGATTAAAGAAAAACAATATATATATATATATATACACTACCGGTCATAATTATTCTCAATTATTTCTCAATTACAATAGCCTTGTTATCACAGCTGTCATCTCCTTACCATAGGCCTTAATAATATTTTTGCTTTTGCAATTCGGAGCAGATTTTCTAAAAGTGAGCAGGTTTTGAAGAGAAAAAAGACAATTGATTAGCATTCCCCAATGACTCCTGAATTTAATTAAAATTATGTTCATGTTGAAACCTAGTCGCATTGGTAGAGGGTCAGTCAGTTAAGTGCCATGCGCGATACACGCTTGGGCGATCATGTCTCGAAAGAGACATGACTGACTGGGCAGAAGATTATCCCGCAGTAGGTTGCCATTACTTTCTGCGGTAGACTGGTTGCCGACCAAGGCTATAGAACCCAATCTGTCCTATTATTTAACCCATAACTGGAGGGAAGAGACGGATTAATACCTTTCCCAAGGGTATTTGCGCGTAAGTGAATGCAAGGAATTCAACTGGAATTCGAACTCGGTTCCCCGATTTCTCGTTCCGAGCCGATATCCACTGCGCCACAACACACATCATAGAGGGTAACACATATAAAAAACTGATTTCAGTC
Organism: Ascarosepion bandense; assembly: GCA_037127315.1. NCBI lineage: Eukaryota > Metazoa > Mollusca > Cephalopoda > Sepiida > Sepiidae > Ascarosepion > Ascarosepion bandense. The sequence continues at coordinate 173,458 of JBBBDQ010000341.1, read as the reverse complement.
AATTATGAATAAGTACTGAAACTTTCATCAAAATCCGACCATTAATTTATTTTTGCAAGAATTTCCAATTTAATGTATCTTTCACAGTCAAATCACGCCTTTGCGTAATATAACGTGTTGACGTAATAAACTCTAGCGTCAATTTATGTTTCGCACTGACGAGAGAAAAAAAAAAGATCTTCTACCACTAAATGAATGTGTTAGAAACAATTAAAAAGTTGTACAAATAATTAAAAAGTACTTTAATCTATCCTCTTCATGATATCATAAACATTTTTCCGAGAAAACTTTGTTTTTATTTAGTTTGAGGCCTTTTCCTTCAGACTATGCTGTTTTTTCAGCGATTTTGTTGGACATTCCTATAGAAAGCCAGCGCCCGTCACTGCGTAAAACACGAAACATTCCACACTAGCTTTTATAAATGAAAAAACTGCAAAAAGAAGGGCAAAAATACTTATATACTTCCAGTACGTGAATAACAGCAACATATTCGCGGAGAAATTTCATTAGTTCCGAGGTTTGTTAGTCATTCAAACTTTTCACCAGAAAGTTCTACTAATGTGATATTTATTAACTCTAGATACTATGTGACATTTTAGATTCAAGCGGATTTTCTTTAATATTTTCTAGGAATTAATGAACGACCCGGAAATTCTAACTCTAATTCATAAATTTCAGAGCTTTCATTTGCGTCAATGGTTACATATCGTTGATCTAACTGTACAGGCTCCATACTATGCATTATCAAATCTATCCCATTCAAATATTAAGAGACTGTCCAGGAATGCAAAAATTAGTACGGTATAGAAAGACAAGAACACCTACCAGAAATCAAAGACCAGGTTATTGTGTACATTAGTTGTTTCACTCTTGAGCAGAATTATAGAACCTAAGCATTAAAAATGAAATGCAACACAACCATAATACGTAGATCTCATATCCACCGTCAAGAATAGAAAGTTGAAATGCTGTGTGCGATTTATAAGAGCCAACAATTTTTTCACTATCGTCTCTCAAGGTAATACCTTAGGCAAAATATACAGAGACAGACAGACAGACAGACACTATCCATGACTGGACTGGAAAATTATACAGAAACTCAGACATTGGCACGCAATCCAGACATACACTACCGGCCATAATTATTAGGCAACCCAGTTTTTCTTTTAAAGAAATGATGTATTTCATAATTTTTTTTAGTATTTATTGCCAAGTAGATAATTCTAAATGAAAATAGAATGGTTCTTTTGTTATTATTACTTCAACAAATTTTACAAGGCAAATAGTGACAATTTACCCATCGCACCCTGTAGATTATATATATATATATATATATATATATATATGCTACTGGCCATAATTATTAGGTCACCCCAGTTTTTTTAAAAGAAATGATGTATTTCATACTATTTTTAGTATTTATTGCCAAGTTGATAATTCTAAATGAAAATAGAATGGTTCTTTTGTTATTATTACTTCAACAAATTTTACAAGGCAAATAGTGACAATTTACCCATCGCACCCTGTAGATTATATATATATATATATATATATATATATGCTACTGGCCATAATTATTAGGTCACCCCAGTTTTTTAAAAGAAATGATGTATTTCATACTATTTTTAGTATTTATTGCCAAGTGGATAATTCTAAATGAAAATAGAATGGTTCTTTTTTTAATATTGCCCCATAATTAACTGTTCTATGTCCAGTTTTCGTGATCTCTTTCCCATGCTAGTCTCTTCTTCTTATTGGCTGACCAAAGCAAAGACTTCCTGGCTTCCGGGTCAAAGTTTGCAAAGTAATAATAACAAAAGAACAATTCTATTTTCATTTAGAATTATCCACTTGGCAATAAATACAAAAAATAGTATGAAATACATAATTTTTTTAAACACTGGGGTGGCTTAGTAATCATGGCCGGTACTGTATATACTCAAAGAGTTGGTCAATTTCCCAACTGCGTAGCGACACTACGATCCCACCCAGTCGTGGAAAGAATGAATATGACGATTAAGAATAATCAGACGAGCTACATTCATTAATTCCACCAGTTTAAACCTCCACAATTACGTCATACCACGTACACTGGCTGGTCCTATTCTCATTCACTTCATATTCCTTTGGGAAGGAGGATGTTCTACTTAAGCATCTTTTTCTCTTGAGAAATAAACTTTCGAAAGGTTGTTATCCCGATTACTACAACCTTAAAGTTTTCCAATTATATATCCTACATATCCTCCTGATATGCATCGCTTAATTTCTTCTTCACACTTTCCCAACAACCGCTAGGATTACAGCCACATCATTGTGGAACATCGGTTCTCGCACGATCACCGAAGTTAAGCAATGTCGAGGCTGGTTAGTATTTAGATGGTGGCCGCTTGGAAATACCAGGTACTGTAAGTTTGGATGTACAAGTATTATAGCTTATGGCCACATCACGTTGAAACAATCACAGAAGTTAAGTAACGTCGAACCTGGTCAGTAACTTGATGGGTGACCACTTGGGAATTTCAGTTTGATGTACGAGTATTATAGCTTATGGATACATCACTGTGAAACATCGGCTCTTGTAAGATCACCGAAGTTAAGCAACGTCGAACCTGGTCAGTATCTACATGGGTGACCGCTTGGAAATACCAGGTACTGTACGGGTGTTAGGAGTTACTGCCGCAACACTTTGATACACCGGTTATCGTATGATCACCGAAGTTGAGCAACATCGAACCTGGTCAGTATCTAGATGAGTGACCACTAAGAAATACCAGGTGTGGGAATAATGGATAATCTGTTAATCGGAAAACCGAGTTCCAATTCGGTTCATTATATTCACTTACTCGTAAAATACCTTTGCGAAAGATATGGGTCCCCCTTTTCTGACACCATCTTTGGGCTAATTAATAATACTTGCATCACTAAACCATTATTATCTGTAAAAAATTCTTACAAACTAAATATATTTTCTGGCTTATGGAGAGTGCGACACAGAGATCCGAAGGCGAATTGGCATGGCAAAGGACGCGTTCCAGAAATTGAGTAAAGTACTAAGACAAAGGAAAATTTTACTAGAAACAAAGAAAAGAGTGCTGGATTGCTATGCGATGTCAGTTCTTCAATACGGCAGTGAATGCTGAACAATATCATCGAAAATGAGGACAAAACTTGAAGCAACTGAAATGTGGTTCTACAGAAGGATGCTGCGGATATCGTGGATTGAGCATGCAAGCAACGATGAGGTGTTGGAAAGAATGGCAACGAAAAGGAAATTAATACTGAGCACCAGGAAGAGACAACTGAAGTTCCTGGGGCATGCAATAAGGAAGAAGAGCTTGGAGAACCTGATACTGACACGCCAGATAGAAGGAAAACGAAACAGAGGAAGGCAGCGGATAACATATTTGCAGGACCTGATCAGGTGGATGACGGAACGAGAGTTGCGAGGTGTAACAGGAGCAAACATACTAAGAGCCACAAGGGATAGGGAAACGCGGAGAACCATGATCGCCTACGTTCTGAAGGGACAGGACCTACAGAAGAAGAAGAAGAAGAAAGGCTTGATAGACCGTAGAAAACTAATCAATCAGTCAATTCTCACATAATTTTAACTGTAACACTATAACTTTAGTGGCTCTCAAGGTTTTTTTATTGGAAGAAATTTAGTATTAAGAAATTAAGTTACACTTGTTCAGTATAATGTTAAAAAATGGCAGGCTGGGACATTCTGGAACGTTTAATTTCTGTTTGAGTAATAAGAAAATTTCACCTACTTCGATTATTCAGTGATTAAACGTTTTAGTTTTATTTATAATCGAAATGGCATCACCATGAATCGATTTGATACGCAAAGTTGTGATCCTAAGTGTGGAGAGAAAACTTTAAGTCGATTAAATTAACCAGGTAATTTAATCGATTCATTTTGCATCCTTAATTAATTAGCCAATTACCTTCAGAAATGATATAAACTAGCCGGAATATTTTTCTCCCATCCCTGGGGCATCTGAAAGTAATACAATAAGATTGAAAGAAAAACAGATAGATAGACAGAGAGAGAGAGGGAGGGAGTACTGAGTGACTGAGTTAACGTATTCGTTTAAATGGTTCGATTTAATTGCTGCTAATGAAATTGCTCTGATGCTGATCAGAGTGGTGAATATGTTCAGGTGAATTCAATTATAATTTAAGAGAAATAAACGGTGATGAAGTCGGCAAAGTCCATTGAGGAAAATACTGGAATTCTGAATAGACTTTCTATCATTTACTTTTCATTGATGCGCATTCACTCATATTTATATTTTACTTATTGATTATCCAATAAAAAAGGCCCAAGTATCATTCAATCTAGAGAGTTACGGAATCAGACTGATTTATGAACGTAAAATGATGATTTAAGAAGTGCAAAGCATCCTCCCGGGCGTCTGCTCCACAAATTAGCGGTTCTTGAGAAAAACTGTCCGAATGGATTTTTTTTCTTACAATTGGAATATCAAGCAAATGGGGATGATTCTCTTGAACTTTTTCATGTGCATAAATGTATACTGGTGAGACAGCCATGGGCCAACCCATTTTATAGTTCACCAATGGAAGGCTTAACCAATCAGGAAGCTCAAAATATTCAATGCGACGTGTATAAAAGGCGGCCATATTTTTCCGAGTATTGCCGATCAAATCCGATTCGTGTGTGTTAATTAATCTTTGACGTTGTTTGAACGTGCTGCGCTTTATCCATAAATTATGGCGGACATTATCAACAGATTCATCTCCATGTGCATAGTATAGCGAGTCTCAGCAGTAAAGATCAGACCTGGTTTAGTTCAGCAGAAAATTTACCATGGAAATAGCTATAGAAATCTTGTGATGTTTCCTGTGTAGCAAAGGGTCTTTTTGAACTCTATCAAGGCTAAAAAGTGAAGATAGAATCTACAATATATATATATATATATATATATATAGCCTTTGAGATTTGAAAAAGAAATCACTCGACCGGCAGTCGAGAGAGGGAAAATTTACTCGCCCCAAAATCATTTTATTCGTCCGACTCCATTTTTTTAAAGTCGCCTTACGTAAACATATCGTGAATAGCTGACGGAACACACACAAACACACACACACAAAATTAAATTTTGATTAACATTTCTAACGTGTTAGAAAGGATTTAAAAATAATTTAACAATGATAAACAAAATTTTATCTTTCCTCTAAATAAAGCATACACATTTTGATGATAAAACTTAGTTTTTATTAAGTTTGAGCTCTTTTAACATAATGATATGCTGTTGTTTTTTGCAATTGAGTATAGGTACCTAAATTCCTAGTTTTTTCTTCTGTTTGACTACAACCTCTATCTCATAAATGATAAAAAACTAACAGATCTGAATTTCTAAACGATTTTCTATAAAAAAATACTTAATTGTATAATTCGTTTTTCGGTGCTTGGTTGAAAGAAGAATGCATATTTTTTCTTTCTTTCAAATGTCCAGTTTTACTTTTCGTAAGCGGGAAGGAAATATAGATTTGAGTCAAGGATAATATTTTTCCAAATGAGTTTCTAAAAAATTTGTGAGCGTCTTTAATATGGGCGACAGAGACATTTTGGCTATACTCTGGAAGCGTTAATTAAACGAATATTTGCACTGAACGGGACGATAAAAGCCCAAAGAGTTCAATAATGTCATTGTAGATCATTCTAAATAACTTGTGAATCTTCAGTAGCATACTTTTGGGTTGTAAAAATAAATCAGATTTCCTTTTCTATATCTGAACGGAGACGTTTCATTGCGAGATTTTTAATCGACCGCGGGCAAGTAAAGCAATAAACTTTAATCGATTAAGTTTTTAATCGACTGAGTTGATCGGGCGGGTGACGTGCATATATATACATATATATATATATATATAATGTTTAACTGCAATTATATTTAGCGTCGTCAAAATTGTTTTTTCGGTAGTTTTATTGATAATATGTATTTTGCCAAGCGAATTTTTTTTTATCGTAAAGTGCTGTTTATCGGGGTGAAGATAAAGCGTTGATAAGTACAAAGACTTTGTCACTTTAACTGAGCAAATTCATGCTGACTTCGAAGTTTCCTGAGGGCACCGTTATGTCTTTCTCAGTCATCGAGGCTAGCCGGCTTGAACCTGCTCAGTTAAAGTGTCAAACTCTTCGTGTTTATATATATATATATATAACTCCCAAAAAGGAAAAGCATATAGGTAAAATCCTCAAAACCAGATACTCTTAATATTAATTTTAAACTTCCCGTGTATGGATAAGTTTTTGGGCTCCTTCCGGTATGTGAATTTTTGTACCATATTTGAAATAAAATATTTTTGTTTTGGATGGTTGCTGAAGAAGCGAGATTTTTCTCGCTGAAATAGCTATACAACGTATGTAGACTTCTGAAGTTTTTAATATAATATAATATAATATAATATAATATAATATAATATAATTAATGTAAGTAAAATTTTGTAACTTAGCTGGTTGAGATTACTTTCCACACCCATTAGCATTTAGCTGATTGATGTTACCTTCAAAATCCAGACTCCTGTCCGTCCACTCTTCAGAGGATATCACCATAACGTCTGAAGAGTGGACAGAACGGGTCGGCCTACAAAACTCTGGAGTCGGGATGCTGAAGTCAATATCAATCACATTAGTCACAACGGATGCTGCATTAGGGCAGATATCGACTAAGACCGGGCAATGCCTACGGACAGAAACTCGGGTGAAAACAATAGAAAAAGCGCTGGGGGTGTTTAACGGAGTGTTGTCTTCTTTTTCTTCTCCTTGTTCTGTGTGCCTTGTTCTTTCATGATGTAGGCAATCATGGCTTTCCACGTGTCCCTATCCCTGATGGCTCTTAGCACGCTTTCTCCTGTAACACCAACCAAACCCCGTTCTGTCATCCACTAGCTCAACCCCATAAATCTAGAATATAAACGTATAGAAACTAGCGTGACCACAAAATGAGGGATCAGTTTATATATTGATTATAATATAGAACTGATCCCCAATTTATATTCACATCATAATTCCTTATAAACGGTTTGCATATATATTCTTATATGTGCCTGGTTGAGTCAGGACGTAGGCGATCATGGCCTTCCACGTCTCCCTATCCCTGGTGGCTCTTAGCACGCTTTCTCCTGTTACACCACGCAACCTCCGTTCTGTCATCCACCTGCTCAGGACCTTCAAATATGTTATCTGCTGCTTTCCCTTGTCTCTTTTTCCCCTCTATCTAGCCTGTCAGTATCAAGTTCTCAAAGCCCTCCTTCCTCATTGCATGTCCCAGGAACTTTAGTTGTCTCTTCCTGATGCTCAGTATTAATTTCATTTTCGTCTCCATCTTTTCCAAAACCTCATCATTGCTCACATGTTCGATCCAAAATAATCGCAGCATCCTTCTATAGAACCAACTTTCAGTTCCTTCAAATTTTCCTTCATCTTTGAAGTATTTTACTCTATATTTCTCAATGGGACTTTTTGTGGTTGCTTTTGAGTAATAAGCTCATAAATCCTTGGTTCTGTAGTGACCAGCGTACACCTCAAGTCATTTTCTATAGACAGTTTGTTCCATGATTTTGTTTTTATTGCGAGTAATGAGGAAACCCCACTTTCACACAGGTAGGTTAAAGCGAAAGGAAAAAGAACTCGAACTACAAGATGACTTACTTATGGATATAATTCCATCACTGAACACCAAAAGCTAGACAATGATTTTGGCTGGAACATATTCTTGGAACTATGGATGAAATTAAAGGGCGTGCGTCGCACATCTAGCACATTATGAGGATACGCCGGTACGAATTAGAATCTTTTGAACCCCTTGAAATTCTTTCATGGACCCCTAGGGGTCCATGGACTCCTGGTTGGGAACCAAGGACTTAGATGAATACATATGTCCTTCGAGACGCTAAAAACTTTTATCTTCCCTTCTTTCTTTGATTTTTTCACTGAAACTAAGTAATGTCTTTCACTCGAGTAAGTTGTGGAAGATGAGAGTCACTATTTTACGTATTATAATCTCCACGTAATGGTTACAGCATCGAAGTTATTTGGAAAGAAATAGAAAAAAAATGAAAGTCCGAAAAATAAAGAAGATAAAACATCAGAATGTCATTGCTAAATCAAGTGAGAATACTGAGGAGGGTTCTAGAGTACAGAACAAAATCTTACTCTCACTTGAACTCCAATGAGTTTCACCTGATATGACCGGCAGGAAAACCAAGTGGTTCGACATAAGCCTGACTTAAAATACTGACGTGGGTGCTGGAGTAATAAAACTTTTTGACATCTTTTAGTATCATCATTTTCTCTTTCAGAATTTAGTAGTATCAGCTTCCTATTATGTTTTCTTTTAATCTAAATACTTTTGTTTTTAGTTTTTATTCGTTATTTTCTTGGTTCTGTGTATGATGGTAAACTGCATCCGGTAGCAAGGCCTATGATTGGGAGGTTGTGAGGAGCATGAAACCACCTCTTAATTGCTGTTGTTCTCAGGCCCACCCTGACCCGGATCTGCTAAGGTCCCAGATATGGGCAAATAGTTAACTCCCAAACTGGGTTCAAAACACTATGAAAGTATAAAAACAAACTTTTATAGAAAAATATTCATTTTTGAAGGAAAAAATTATTACCAGTGGTAAATTTTTGAATAAAAAACTCGAAGACACCTTCATTTTTCTAAAAAATAAAAAAAAATAAAAAAAAATAAGCTAAAATTTTTATCGAAATCTGACAAAATCAACTTTCTTACTATAACTGAACATTAAAAATACCTTATAAAGCTATTTTTTTGGCATTAAATAACCCACAGAGGTTGATATGTCGTTAAACAAATCTCAAGTTAGTTATTTTCTTATTTTTTTCTCTTGTTCATTTACTTTGCCACTCTATTCTTTGTTTTCAATTTTATGGTTTTTTTTCTCTATCATTGTTCCTCTTCTTCATCATCTTAATGTTCAAATGTTGAATAAAATAAGAAAAAAAAACTATTGAATGTAATCATTGATCAGAAATGAAAATTGTGTTACAAGTCAATCCTACCAGGAATATTTCTGTTGGTGATGTTACAAAATATGACGTCGTCTTCGTTGCCTCAACAAAGCAAGGCGACTCAGCCCTCACTTGTTATATTCTTTCATACTGCCATTAATTAAGTCATTAAAGTCCCAAGAATGAGACTAGAAGTCAAAATTAATGCTTCAAGATTTTCACTTCAACGATTTGACATTGGAGCTTTTTTCCACTTTTGCTAAAAGGGTTAAAATGTAGAATTTAGTATTGTTTTAAAAGATTCCTCTACGACGCAGATCTTCTATTCGAATTCAAATATAAATTAAATCTTTAAGAAAAAAAAAAAGAAAGGAAGAAGAAAAGAAAAGTGAAAGGCAGTCAACACCGAAAGAAAATACGTTTAGAAAGAAAGAAAGCAACAAAACAAGCAAGAAAGAAAGAAAGGAAAACAGAAGAAAAGAAAAGTGAATGCCAACCAATACTGTAGAAAAATGAATTTATAAAGAGAGAAGAAAGAATAAAAGAAAGGAAGAAAAAAACAAGAACGAACGAAAGAAAGAAAAATGAACGAAAGAAAAGTGAACGACATTAGATACCGTAGGGAAATATGTTTAGAAAGAAAGAAGAAAGAAGGAGAGAAAAGTGAACGATAACTAACAATGTAGGAAAATGAATTTATAAATAGAGAAGCATGATCCAACGAAAGAAAGTAAAGAAAAGAGCCAACGAAAGAAAGAAAAGAAAAGAGCCAACGAAAGAAAGAAAAGAAAAGAGCCAACGAAAGAAAGAAAAGAAAAGAGCCAACGAAAGAAAGAAAAGAAAAGAGCCAACGAAAGAAAGAAAAAAAAGAGCCAACGAAAGAAAGAAAAGAAAAGAGCCAACGAAAGAAAGAAAAGAAAAGAGCCAACGAAAGAAAGAAAAGAAAAGAGCCAACGAAAGAAAGAAAAGAAAAGAGCCAACGAAAAAAAGAAAAAAAAAGAGCCAACGAAAAAAAGAAAAGAAAAGAGCCAACGAAAAAAAGAAAAGAAAAGAGCCAACGAAAAAAAGAAAAAAAAGAGCCAACGAAAGAAAGAAAAAAAAGAGCCAACGAAAGAAAGAAAAAAAAGAGCCAACGAAAGAAAGAAAAAAAAGAGCCAACGAAAGAAAGAAAAGAGCCAACGAAAGAAAGAAAAGAAAAGAGCGAGAAAGAAAAGTCAACGGCACTTAACACCAAAAAGAAATTGAGTTTAGAAAGAAAGAAAAAAAAAGAAAGAAAGGAAGAAGGAGAGAAAAGTAAACGGCAGCCAACACCAAAAAAAAAAAAAAGTTTAGAAAGGACGAAAGAAAAAAGAAAAGAAAGAAAGAAAAAGGAACGATAGAAAGAAAAAGTGAACGGGAGTCATCATCGAAAACGAAAAGAAAAGAAAAGAAAAGAAAGAAAGAAAGAAAGAAAGGAAAAAAGACCAAGGGAAGAAAAATCAACGGTAGTTAACATCAAAAGTAAAAAGAAAGAAAGAAAGAAAGAAAGAAAAGCTAGCGGTAGCCAAGACAGAAGGAAAATAAATTAAGAAAAAAAAAAAGAAAAGAAGGTAAAAAAAAGAAAGAAACAAATAAAGAAGGAAAGAAATAGAAGGAAGGAAAAGGAAGGAAAGAAAAACGAATAGTAAGTTCTGAAAAAAAGAAAGAAATGACTGTCAAGAACCGTAAACAATAAATTTAGAAAAAAAAGAAAAAGAAAAAAATAGTGAATTACCGCAATGAAAAAAACTGTTTCGAAAGAAACTGAAGAATGAATGTTAATGACAGCGAGGAATGAAAATAAATTTGAGTAGAAAGAAAGGAAAATATAAAAACATATCAATTAAAAACGAAAGAAAAGAAAAATACATTCAAAGAAAGGGAATGAATGTCTGCAATGAAGAAATAGAAGCTGAGAAAGAAAGACATTGCAAATATTGAAAAAATAATTTGATAAATGGAAAATGAAATAAAGATACTGAAAAAGCAAGTGAATTTAAGGGAACGATGAAGGAAATAAGAACTATCTAATCTAAAGATTATATTATAAATTGGTGATCCATTATCCATTATAAATGGAACTGTCTCTGTGTGTGTGTATGTGTGTCCGTTACCGATAGAGTCCGAAACCACTGAACCGATTTTATTGAAAATTTACTCAGTTGTACTATAAGCATCTGTGAGTGTTCTTAGCTAGGTTTTGTGTTGAGGTACCCCCGATAAATATCGAAAACCGATAATCGAAAATATCGGGTTGTAGAAGGAGTGGTCCGATTTTAATCAAATTTGATACACTCATAGACAAAGACATAAGAAAAAATATTCAAAGGTTTCAAGGTTGCAGTTCTTACAATAGTGCATAAAATTGATAATATATATATATATAAAAGGCAAGATGTTTGTGTGTGTGTCTGTTTATCTGCCTGTATGTCTGTATTTCTCTCAGCCCTTTTTATTTTAGTTTTTGCTTCGGGTTTGGCTCTAAGTAGGTATAATTGTAGTTCTTAGTCTCAGCCATGATAGCATTTACTCAGAGGACTTATTTAGCCTTCAAAATTCAGTTTACGATGAAATAAACTTATTTGATATCGATACCAGGAAATCAAAATTTAGTTCACATCCATTCATTTTTCTTTCAGTCTACGGTTTCGCTTTAACTGGAAACAACTATTGCTTTTTAGTATTTCATGCCAACGTCCAAAGAGTCTGAGCTTAAGGACCATAGATTAGTTTTAAAGCTTTCATTACACCCGAGCAACGCCGGGCAATACTGCTAGTATATATATATATATATATATATATATATATATATATATATATATATATATATATATGTGTGTGTGTGTGTGTGTGTGTGAAATTGTAATGTGCTGCCAAAATTGTTTGTGTTTCAGTAGTTTACTGGTAGAAAAGCATTTTAGGCAAGCAAATATTTTTCTCATAAAGTGCTCTATATCAAGATAAGGATAAAGCGTTAATAGAATTGATGTGGAGAAGTTAATCACTTAGCTGAGTAGTGTCATATGAATCAGGCCGACTTTGAAGTGTTGTGAAGACATTACTGTAATGTATTCACTTTTCAGGGTTATTCTTAAGGAAACTTCTAAGTCGTCATGAATGAAATAATACTGCTCAGCTAAGTGATAAACTTCTCCATATTAATTCTCTCATTTACTCTCTCTCTCTCTCTGTATATATATATATATATATATATATATATATATATATATATATATATAGATATTACTATGACACTTTATTATTTAAATCAATGCCTTCATAATATAATATTGGAGGTAGCCAACCGATACTGGTGTAATTTTCGGAATATATTTATATAAGCAGAATATTGAACTTCGGCTTATCAATATTATCTACAAAAGATAATATCATAACAAGATTTTGGTGCGTGCGTCTTTATTATGTAAAAAAAAAAGAACAAGATTAAATGAAACATTTGCAAAGAGATATGGCAGTAATACAACATTTCAGATTAGATCAAAGAAAAATGAGTCTAGAGTTGTCTAGTCCTCGCTTTCAAATCCATAACAGAGTTCAAACCAAAACCTTGTAAATAGTTAATTATTTTCTACCCTAAAACCACCTTCTCGTAGACGAAGCAATGCTAGTCTCTCGGTAATTTATCACTATTTTTTATGGCAGATGTTAAGACGAGCTGAATTCATTACTTTCACCAGTGCAGATCTTCATGTCATTCTAAGCAAGTTTAATATGAAAATTATCCTTTGTTACTTTCAAAGTGTTGGGCGATGCTTAAAAGACGATTCTGATGTTACTACTGTCATATATGTTCAGGCACCCCTGCTGTTAATCTCAGTGTTCTCCACAGGCTCCAAAGGAAAATCTGTAATGTGACTCCAGCCTCCTTCTCACCGGCAAGATGTGGCTTCCCTCTGTCTATTCTACAAATATGTTCATGGTTTCTGCTCCAACAAACTTAAGTCACTGATGCCCCCGCCAAAAGAAGTTACGCGTGCAACCAGACTGGCAATTAGGTCCCACCCATTCACAGTTAGATCAACAAAATGCAACCGGTAATTCTAATCCATCAGCTTCCTTTCTTGCACTTCCCGCCTGTGGAACTCCCTTCCATATATTGCTTTCCTGACGGCTATAATCTCCAGGAATTTAAATGCAATGTCAATACACATCTCTTATCCACTTGACTCCAGTTCTTTCTACATCACCCTGTATATCTTGTTCTTTTTCTTTCTCTCTACCTTCGCAACTGTCTTCAAACCTGTGTTCCCATCCTTCTCTTGCCATTTCTCTGATGCCCCCTGTAACTGGTTCGTCTTTGTCTTTGCTCTCCTCTTGTCTAAACTTTTACGCATATGTAGCCCCCTGCGCATCAGTGGTGGTACCACCTTGCTTGGGGTGAAATGATAAAAAATGTTCTTGGCTGTGAGGGATGTGAATGTTTCATTACAGAAATGCCTTCACAAAACTTCGAAGTCAGAATGACTAAAATAACTCTGCTCAATTAAGTAAAAACCTCTCCAGATTAATTCTATTAATGCTCTGTATCTATCATTAGATTGACTGCTTTATGACAAAAATCCCACTGCTAGCCTAAAATGCCTTTCTGCCAGGAAACTACTAAAAAACCAGTAGTGTTAGCATTAAGCATCATTACAATTTAACACTATATATATATATATATATATTGTAATCTTGTTATTACAATGGTTCAACATATCACCTGAAGTGGGACAGTTTTCTTCTTTAACATGAAAATTTTTGTGTAGTGATATTATGCTTTTATAAACTATTGTAATAAAAAAAATTACAATATTAAGCTCTACTCTGTATCGAGCACTCTTTATAATAGTAAATGCTTGAACAGTGGGTTTTTAATCTACGTGTTCTTTCACTTTTTTGTAATATTAATAAACATACATATGCACTGATAGCATGACAGAGTTTCATGTACACTGGAATCTTCATGTGCTAAGTATAGACTACCTGTTACATAATTTAAAATTAAATAGTAATATCTGACTACTGCAATTTTGGCACAGTCAGATATTACAAGGGGGTACAGTTTATTATTTAATAAAAGATATTTTTGACATCTAGAATAAATGGGATTTATATATGTTTCCTTTTTGCTCGTTGTCATGGTCGAAAATTCATGCCAGAAAAGAAATCAGATTTGAAGAGGACCATACGAATCTAATTTTAAAACATTTTCTCAACATAATCTCTGTATCTACATATTTCTAATCTTATTTCTAAATTCTGATTTCCTTTTCAATTTCTTTCGAGGAACATAGAATGTTCTTGTGGTGGAGACTTACCTCGCCGAAGCAAGAGGATGCGGTTTGTCTACACATGCGTTTGTAGACGTCATGGAACCGCGAGGCGAGCTCATGCAAGGCAGTTTTTGGAATGACACGGCGCATGCGTCATTGGCGAAAGCGAGGATCTCACATGCGAGAAATTACAGTTTCTTACTCGAGACCAAAAAAACACATTAAAAGAGGCAACTTCTGTTTCGGAGGCAGTTCGGTGTTGGCGATTCGTCAAGGCTACACCGGTGTTCGGGAGACAGTGTTTTGTTAACGGTGCACAGGAAACGGAGTCCCGAGTAAAGCAGTGTTCCAGGTTCTACATGGAGCAGCTGGGAGAACGGATCCAAGCGGTCATTAATTCGTCTACAAACTACACTCCGAGAAGATATAAATACTACAGTTCTATTATTTTGAAGTGTCATCTGCACAACCGGTAATGAGATTCACAGACTGATTTTTCCTGGTTTTGTAGCTGTCAAATTTTCATGTCTGTTTTGTTTTTGTTTTTTTTTATTTATTCTGTTATGCGAAGCTATCCTGGCCAAGGTATCAGCAGCCACTTGTTACCCCTCCCCGCTATGGTGTGTTCTTTGAATCGAAATTTACCAAGCAGCTTAACTTGATGTTGATTTTTGGGAAAAGCAAGAATTGAAGAGTGAAACTTTCTTAATTCAAATTTCCTGTGTTAAACTGTGAGGTATATTACGATTTATTTCTTATATCTGTATTTTTCGTTTGTTGTATGAAGAATAAAAGAAGTCCTGTTATTTACCAATATGAATAGCGTATTTGACGCTGTATAAGACGCACCCCAATTTTAGCAGGGTAAATCAAGAAAAGATCACTAATTAAAAAAATTAGTAAAATTATTAGTAAATGGTGCCGTCTAGGATACATTTATGAGGTATGATTTTGGTTAAACAAGCCATGATTACAATTAAACGAAAAATAATGGAAAAAAAGAACACGGATCTATAAAAACTTTATTATATCCAAATGCAAGAAACCAAAATAAAAATCAAGGAATTATTACAATTGAGCAAAACAATACAATTGCCATTAAAATTATATGCATCTTCAAATCCATAAAATTCGTCGTCTTCATTATCAAAACTGATACTCTTTTCAATACTGCTATCATCGCCATTAAATAATGTGTCATCTTCCATTAAGAACTGTGCTAATGATGACTTCTTTTATGTGCTATGTCCTTTCAGGACGTAGGCGATCATGGCTTTCTACGTCTCCCTGTTCCTGGTGGCTCTTAGCACTCTTTCTCCTGTTGCAGCAATGCAACTCTCGATCCGACATTCACCTGATCAGGTCCTTCAAATATGTTATCCGCTGCTTTCCCTTTATCTGGCCTGTTGGTAACAGGTTCTCCAAGCCCTCCTTCCTCATTGCATATCCCAGGAACTTTAGTTTTTTCTTCCTGATGCTCAGTATTAATTTCCTTTTCGTCTCCATCTTTTCCAAAACCTTGTCATTGATCAAATGCTCGGTCCAACATAGCCGCAGCATCCTTCTGTAGAACCACATTTCAGCTGCTTCACGTTTTTCCTTCATCTTCGAAGATATTGTCTAACATTCACTGCCAGATTGAAGAACCCCATATCATAGCAATACAGTACTCTACTTTTTGACCCTTTTTAAAGGATTTCACAACAATTACTGGCCTAATATTATCCCAAGCTTGCTTCACCTATTTGCAGACTTATGCAATGGCTGGTTCTTATAATTTTTCCTGTAAGTGTATGGTCGTGATCAGGTATTGCCAACAATGTGTTCCAATGCACTTTTATGTTTTCCTTGAATGGTCTATTCAAAGTTACGTCCAGATGTTGAAAGTGACTTGTTAGTTCACCAGGAATAACCACTAACGCTATCTTCAATTCTCTCGTTTTCTTTTTAATAGATTTAATTCTATGCGCTCGGAACTAGTCCCAAATAAGAAGAGAGGGCTTTCGTAGCAGATCACTAGGACTTCTTTCCCATACTCGTAGCAATAACTGTAGACAAGCTTCGTGTATCCAGCCTTATGGATGAACATGCACACATTTATATAATTTGGATTTACTGCATATAATTTTAAAGGTGATGAAATTAAAACAATAAATATTATCAATGATAACTCTTAATCTTCATAATAGTTTTTAAGATAATGACAACAGGTATATGAAAGTTAATCTAAAGTCTAAGCTAATAGGAGTTTCCAGGTAGCTAATTTCGGCCGACTATCACGAATTTTAAATATACACTAGCAGTATAGCCGAGCGTTGCTCGGGTGTAATGAAAGCTTTAAAACTAACCCATGGTCCTTGATCTCAGATAATTTGGACGTTGGCACGAAAGACTAAAAAGCGATAGTTGTTTCCAGTCAATTCGAAACCGTAGATTGCAAGAAAAATAAATGCAGGTAAGTCAAATTTTGATTTCCGGTATCGATGTGAAACAAGTTTTCCGTCGCAAACTGAATTTTGAAGGCTAAAAAAATCCTCTGAGTAAATGGTATCATGGTTTAGACTAAGAACTACAATTATAGCTACTTAGAGACAAAACCGAAACAAAAACAAAAATTAAAATGCTAAAAACCTGATTTTAGCATATCGGGGTATCGATTTCTCATATCGGAGTCAAACAAGTCATCCAAGGATAAACTAACCTAAGTAAGTCCATGAAAATTTATCATACCCATCGGGAGTAAAATTGGATAAAATGAGCCATATTGATGTCTGAATGTTGGTTTTTATCAGATTCGATAGAATATCGGGGTATCGATTTCCGATATCGGGGTATCGATTTCCGATATCGGGGTATCGATTTCCGATATCGGGGTATCGATTTCCGATATCGGGGAAAATAAGTCGTCTGAAAAGATCTACTAATGTTTGAGACTTAAAACTGTAATTTTACCAAGTTAGAGCAATTTCTGCAGCAAGAACCACGATAAAAGGGCTGAAATGCTGATCTTGATCAGACCTGATCGGATATCGGGGTACCGATTTATCTGGGGAAATCTGGAAAAAATAAATAAGTCATAACTTGATCGGAAGCTTAAAGAATATTTGTGTGTAGTTTGGTGAGAATCGGATAAAAATTGTGGATTTGTATAAAGGACAGACAGACAGACAGACATCTTGCTTTTTATATTTATAGGTTTGGTATACGTGTGCGTTGTGGTAGAGTGGATATCGGCTCGGAAGGAGAAACCGGGTTAGCCGAGTTCGAATTCCAGCTGAATCCATTGTATCCACTTACGCGCAAATACCCTTGAGAAAGGTATTAATCCGTCTCTTCCTTCCAGGTATGGGTTAAATAGCAGGACAGATTGGGTTCTATAGCCTTGGTCGGCAACCAGTCTACCGCAGAATGCAATGGCAACCTACTGCGGGATAATCTTCTGCCCGGTCAGTCATGTCTCTTTCGAGACATGATCGTCCAAGCGTGTATTATGTATGGCACTTAACTGACTGATACAAGACGAAAAGATATTTTCAGAGATATTTTAATAAAAAAAATTTACGCTATATATAGGTACATTTTTATATGTAAATAGATTCTATTTATCAATTGGATGAATATTTAACTTGCATGATTTTTTCTCGTGTGTGACGCTCATGTCTTGTATTGAATGAAATTTAATGTATATAATTTAGTATATTTCTAATTTTTTTTTAATCATTTCACCCCAAGCAAGGCATTCCACTACCACTATTACGCTTGGGGCTACATAGGGGAAGGTAAATAAAAAGAGTGGTTAGATATAGGAAATGTCAGAAGGGGGGTGATAGGTAGTTGGGAGGATGGGAAGAGTGTTTGAAAGAATGGAAGCGAGTTATTGTGTTAGGGGGTGTCTATTGACCTTACTTTTAAACTCCTGGAGATTGTAGCCGTCGGGGAAGCAGTCATGTGGAAGGGAATTCCACAGTCGGGAAGTACGAGAAAAGAAACTGTTGGAGTAGAAGTTGCGGTTGTATTTTATCGGTTTCACTGTAAAAGGGTGGGATCTAGTTGCTAATCTAGTATCTCGTTCAAATTCGAACCTAGGGGGCACCAGTGATCTAAGTTCATAGGAGAAGAAGCCATGGAAAGAATGCTGAAGAAACTTAATTCTGAAATTTAATAAGTTCTTTGCGAAATTGCCAACAATAAAATAAACGTGGAATTTCTCCCTCATATCATTGTTAACTATTTGAAAAACTGTTATAGATTCTTTGGGTTGGTATGGAATTTCGCCCAGAAGTATATTCGCATTTTTGTTAAGTCAGTAAGTGTGAATATGCTGGTGGCAAGCTGAATTTTGTTTTGACGATAAGGGTCAAAGAGTTCAACGCCCGAAAAATAACAAAACGCACCTGGGGATGTCAGGTGTTGACGAGGACACCTATTTAAGTGAAGTCAGACGTCGATCAGTCAGTCAGTTTGACAGTTGAGTTCAGTGAGAGAACCATCAGTCGTCAACTTGTGCGTGTGCCTACCGCCGACTAAATATCTGTGTCCGCGTTTTATCAGTAGAGCCGAGAAAATCTTCAATTTTGGGTTCAATCTATTTTTTCTTAAATTGATATACAACACAACATTAACAAAATACTGCAATAAAATCAGAAATATGGACTCCTATCATTATGAAAAAAGATTAAAAATTGATAAGGTTTTCTATTTTGCTAAAAGAGAAATTAAGTACTGAATAGTGTTATCAACTCCTCTTTCTTTCTTTCTTTCTTTCTTTCTTTCTTTCAAACCAATCAGCTTCTTTGATACACAGTCCATCTAAAATAATTATGCAAGTCACATAAAGCTTAATAACTCAAATTTACTTTGAAAAATCTTTGATAAATTTTAATTAAATTAAATAGACGCCAAAACAAAGCTTCGGTTAATTTTTCTAGGTAATTTTAACATTCTTTATTAAAGTTTTAGAATTTATTATAAAGAATGCAGATTGAAGCAATGCGAAATCCAAAAATCACACTTTACTTAAATAAGAAAGTCGATACTTAAAGTAAAATAAATAACTTTTATACGATAAGTCTTTGAAGCATTTACATTTAATATAGTGATCCTTCTTAATAACAGTCATCAATCTAATATCTATTACATAGAAAATGCACACATGAAAAGTAATATTCTTAAGAGTATATTAAACCTGGAAGAAAACAGGACAAGTTATTAAACCTGGAAATGTAAAGAACAAGATATTCCAATGAAGTAAAAAATGAAAAATGTCTTACTGAAAATATTGCGTTCAAATTTTATTATTAGCTGCAATATTTTAAGTAAGAAATTTCTTATTTTTACTTCACTAGAAACTCCTGTCCTTTACTTTTCCAGGTTTAATAACTTGTCCTGTTCTTTTCCTGTTTAATATAATCTTAAGAATATTACTTTTCTTTCGCACATTTTTTCATGTAATCGATGATTTTCTTCAGGCGTTGCTATTAATTTCATAGTATATGTAATTGATTTAAAAACCACAATAAAAATGATTATTTATAATTAGTTCTGATAATCAGTTCTGATAAAATGATAAGTGATTGATTGACAAAAATGCTAAAAGATATCATCAGACTTTAAATCCTGAAAACTGTCTGTAAAAATTATTAAACAGAAAAATATAAAGAATATTATTAGAAGCGTTAGTCATTCACTTTCTTATGTAGTTAGTCTTCTTTTTCGGATTTCACCTATTTTGAAGTAATTTTGTTTTTACTGAACCAAAATTAAAATATTTTTTCAAGGTGTAACAAAGGAGGTGTCTTATCTAACTCTGTAAACTGTTTGAAATTTGGTTGAGAACTGATTTAGTCGTGAAGCTTGAAAGCTGTCTAGATGTACTCAAAGAAGGACTTTAGAATATATTCAACCACTGCCTTGGTTGATTTTCTTACATTTTTCTTCAGCAGCTTCAGTTTCCGACATAAGTTTTAATTACTTTCCATGGGTCTGCTTTGCTGTTTGCCACCGTCATATAATTTAATTTGCATAAGTGACAATGGATTTTTTTATGAGATTCAGATTGGAACGTGATGGGAACCATTACATTATCTTCTCTCCTGTAAATCATTTAGCTAAAAAATTCACGCTTAACCTTATATACACTACCAGCCATAATTATTAGACCACCCCAGTTTTTTAAAAGAATTGATGTATTTCAGACCATTTTAGTATTTATTACCAAATAAAAATAGAATGGTTCTTTTGTTATTATTACTTCGCAAAATTTTACAAGGCAAATAGCGATAATTTACCCATCGCACCCTGTACATTTGTTTTATATATATATATATATATATATATATATATATATATACTACCAGCCATAATTATTAGGCCACCCCAGTTTTTTTAAAAGAATTGATGTATTTCATACTATTTTTAGTATTTATTGACAAGTGGATAATTCTAAATGAAAATAGAATGGTTATTGTGTTATTATTACTTTGCAAAATTTTACAAGGCAAATAGTGACAATTTACCCATCGCACCCTGTGTATTATATATATATATATATATATATATATATATACACTACCGGCCATAATTATTAGATTACCCCGTTTTTTTTTAAAGAAATCATGTATTTCATACTATTTTTAGTATTTATTGTCAAGTGAATAATTCTAAATGAAAATAGAATGGTTCTTATTATTACTTTGCAAAATTTTACAAGGCAAAAATGAACTCGCCGAATCACTCTAAATTTTTTTCATTCTTTCATCGATGAAACTGCAATATAGGTAACTATTAAATATTCATAAATTCATTTGATGCACATGTTATTTTGCAGTATTAACAAAAGAACCATTCTATTTTCTTTTACGAAGGAGCATTGCTGTGTATAAATATTTGCTTCACTTTGAATCTGCGGGGCCATGAAAAGAATGTCTTGTTCATGAAATCGCAGTAGTTAGCACTGTTCAGTTTAACTCCTTCATCGACGGTTAATATTTCAATAAATATTTTTAATCTAAATTTCCAGCCCATATCGCCACACTGCCTTCTCCTTGTAGCTTTGTTTTAGCCACAGGCACATCTGTATCAGACAAAATCCATTCTTTGGCCCATCTATCAGATCCATCGAGTGTCATCCGAAATCTTTCTTTGAATATTATTTTAGAAAAGTCAATTTTCATGCATTTCTTGGCATAAATTCATGCTTTACTTATGTTGTAGATTCCGGCTGAGGAACCGCACAAAATTATGAACACCCAAAACAAATATTGAGATAGAAAAGCAGGTTATATTGAACGCAATATATAGACTTGAACGCAGGTTAGTAAATCCAGGAATACTATTAGTAAGAAATAAATATATACAAGTCTTGTAGTGAAGTCGTTGGAAATAGTATGTCCGTATATTATTTTAGCTGAGTGGTGCTCGGAGTTATTCTGATTTCTGATGTGGTAATCTCTGGGTAACTTCGAGATCTCTCGGTAACTTATGTATCAGTTCCGGTACTTTCCGATTACTCTCACGGATCTCTCTATGGCAGGAATATATGTATACTCAAGTGGAGTTCATTATCATATGCAAGGGAAGATCCCGCAACAACTTATGACTTTGTAATCTCTCATGAAAACTCTTAGGCAAAGTATTCTACACCTTTCATACTTCTTATCTCTTAATTCCAACCTGTTCGAAGATCTAAGCAATGGTCAAAATTGGCTGTGTCGCTATAACTCGCTTTAGTTTATATCCTCGTTCGAGGAGACACATTCTTAAAGCCTTTCCCTATATTTCTAATTCTTAACTTATATTTTCAAAAACTCAACTTATTACTAGATGATCTTTGTGAAGCTTCTTTCATATTTCCATTGTGGGCATTCAACTAGACTGGCAACTGGGTCTCACCCATTCACAGTTCGATCAACCAAATGCAGACGACAATTCTATTCCTTCAGCTTTTTTCTCGCACTTCCCGCCTGTGGAACTCGCTTCCATATTCTTGCTTTCCTGACGGCTGCAACCTCCAGGAATTTAAATGTAATGCTAATACTCATCTCTTAACCACTTGACTCCAGTTCTTCATACACCACCCTGTATAACCCTTCCTTTCTCTCCACCTTTGCAACTGTCATTACACCTGTATTCTCATCCTTCTCTTGCTCCTTTCTCACTGGTTCGTCTTTCTTTCCTCCTATCTAATCTTTTTTACTCATATGTAGTCCCCTGCACATCAGTGGCGTTACCGCCTTGCTCGGGGTGATATGGTTAAAAAAAAATTCTCACTCAATAAAAGTCGTATTTTATGTTTTTCAGCATTTGTTAGATCTTTTTCAACAGATATCATGGAAAAGAAAAATATCTTTATTAGGTTTCAGAGGCCTTAAAATAATATTATTTTAATCTGTATAATAACTTCAGATAAGGGTTTTTATAATAAATGTATTAAGTTTAATGAAAATGTTGAAACTACACAAGAATTTAACACAATCTCTGTTGTGGCGTCTAAATTAACACATCACTGAATAAATTCTGGGCCTAACTAATAAAACAAATATTTTAGAAAAAAAATCGACTTTATTCATAAACATAGTCTCCTCCTAGAGTGATACACTCATTCCAACGCTTCTCTAACAATTCAATGCCTTTTTTGTAGAACGATTTGTCTTTGACCTCAAAATACGACTCAATTTCCGATATCACGTCTTCATTGGAGCCAAATCTCTTTCCCTGGAGTATTCTTTTGAGGTCTGCAAGCAGCCAGTATTCACTGGGGGCCAGAGTTAAAAAATAGGGTGGATGAGGAAGCAATTCAAAGTGCGGTTCATGTAGTTTTGCCATCGTTGCGATCGACTCGTGACACGGTGCGTTGTCTTCTTCATTTGTGGGCGTTTTTGTCGATTCCTTCCTTCGAACGCACCAACATGCTATATAATATTCGCTATTTATGATTCTTTCTTTTCCCAGAGTAATTGATGAACAAGATAACTTACGGATTCCAAAATACGGAGGCCAAGATTATGCCTGCTGATGTTTGCGTCTTTGGTCGCTTTCTACGGCTTTTATCTGCAGCTGTCCAATCAGCTGACTGCCGATTTGACTCCGGAGAAAAGTGATTGATCCATATTTTATCCTTTTTCGCACATTTACGCAAATGTTTCTTCTTGTTTCGTTGAAGCAGTTGCAAACAACGCTCTGAATTGTCGACCCGTTATTGTTTTTGATCGACTATGAGAAAACGCGGCCCCCACTTTCAACACAGCTTTTTCATTGACAAATGTTCATGCAAAATGGTGAATACACTGCCTACTGATAAGTTCAACTCCTTTGCTATCTCACGCAATTTCAATTTATTATTGGCCAAAATGAGTTAGTATATTTTTTGTGTTTTCCTGGACATCTGCCGATTTTTGGTTGACCTGACCGTTGAGCATCATTTGTGTTTGTACGACCGCGTTTAAAGTCAGCATACCACTTCTTAACCATTGTTTCCGACAGAGTATAGTCCGAATAACGACTATCAAGTTATTGCTTTACTTGAAAAGTATTGTTTCGCATGAGAAAATAATGCTTTATCAACACACAAAATTAACATTTTTCAGTTGTTTTAAAAATTTACAACAGTAGCTTTAACTAATTTCTAAACTAAGAATTCGATTGGGCCCAAATTTTGTAATGTGCCATTTGAAGGTTAGTATTTCATAAAAATTATATGGATTTTTATTAGTGGAGCCATCTATATGTCAAGCCCGGAACTTATTGAGTGATTTGTTAATCGTTTAAAATTGGAGAAAAGTTTTTTTTAAGTAAATTCGAGTTATCAAGGCTTATGCGATTTCCATAATAAATTCAGACGAGCTGTATATTTTATTCTGTCTATTTTGTCAATCAAATAGAAATATCTCTTTTTTTATCTGAGGTGAGGGCAGGGCGTAATGTACGTGCTAAGTAACTAACTGTTATTGGGAAACACACCTGTTCCTCAGATAATGAACTCTCCCTCCTATATTAATAAAAGTTAACAGGAATTTAACGGGAGGAGTTCTTGGGAAGTTCATAGGAGTTATTTAGAGTTCTACTGGAGTTAATTAAAGCTATTAGGCAGTTGATATTAGTCAGTAGTTAGCTGAATACTAAGGAGTCAGCTTTCGGTGGAAGATTACCAAGTTCCTCACATTTTGGGTGCGTTAAGTCGATTAGCAACCGACATTAGCACGATTATATACTTACACTATATGCTAAAATTGTTAAAAAGTAATTTTTGTTTGTTTAATGTTAAAAGATGTTTTTTGTTTGTTTTATTTAGTAATAGTATTTTTTTTCACTAATTTACCCCAATACAAAACCCCAGAGAGAACCATGTGTTATGGTTAAACACCTATTCCTCAAATAATGGACTCTCCCTCCTATAAAGGAATTAAAAGGAAGTTAACGGGAGAAGTTCATAGGAGTTCATTTAGACATCTATTGGAGTTCATTAAAGCTATTAGGCAGTTGATATTAGTCGGCAGTTAGCTGAATACTAAGGAGTCAGCTTTCCGTGGAAGATTACCAAGTTCCTCACATTTTGGGTGCGTTAAGTCGATTAGCAACCGACATTAGCACGATTATAACCTTCAGCGCGAAAACTACTCCGCAACACGAACAAAGGAACAAGCAGAATTACACTAAGATTTTATTGTGAAAACATCAACTTGATAGCTTCAATGCGACATTTTACAAAGACAATACGACACAAGATGAGTAAGAGAAAAGTTTAACTCGAAATAAGACTGAAACAAAATGATGAATAAAATAAAGCATGGTTTTAAAGAAACAGAAAAATAAAAGATAAGAATATCTAGAAGACAAAGGAATTAAGGATGATGGGATTGATTGTTTGATGACACAAAGCTTAACCAACATTAAATATTCTACTTTCGTTTTCTAATAAAGCAGTTTTACTTTCACTTTCTCTAAGACAATTTATAAATTCGATCTTGATTCAACTTTTTGCTAATTCTCTTTCTTTTGTTAAATTTTCATTTTTTTTTTATTGTTTAAAGTCACGCCTGGGTTTGTGTCATCGGGACGAGCTTTGCAGAAAAGCTACTAGCATTTAATTTACATTTTATTATTTGTAATTTCTTTATTTTTTTTTCCTGCCACAATCAGAATTCGTTTTGTAGAGCGGAAGCAAATGCGCTGAAGTATGGAATGTGATTAAAATCGGTATTTAATAAAGTAGTTGCAGGAAAGTTAAAGGGTTAAAAAAAGAGGAGAAAGAAAAAAATGAAGTTAGAGGAGTGAGAAGAAGATGGTGTAAAAGAAAGTGACATGGAAAAAGAGAAAGGAAAAAAATTGAAGGAAAAATAAAGATCTGAAAAAGAGAGAAAGAAAAAATACAAAGAAAAAGATCGACAAAAATGCTTAAAAAACGAAAGCGAAAAGAAAAATGGAAAGAAAGAATGAAAAGGTACAGTAAGGATTTTGAAAAACTAAAAGGGGAAAAAAAAGAAGTTCCACAAATAGTGTTAAAAGAAGCTAGGAAAAAGAGAAAGAATGAAGTTAGAGGAACGAAAAAAGAAAGAGAAAGAAATAGAGAAAAAAATTAGTAAAGAATAAGAAATAAAAATTTGAAAAAAGAAAAAACAAAAAGAGAAAGTAAGAAATTAGGGGAACGAAAAAATCTTAAAAATGAAGGCGATAGGAAAAGAAAAAAAAAGAAGTTCAAGGGACACGAAGGGTTTTAAAAAAAGAAAGATAAAAAATAAAAAAGTTACAAAAATTAAAACGAGTTAAAATAAGAAAGAAAAAAGAAACAATAAGAAATCAAAGAAATAAATGAAAGTTCAAAACGACAAAGAAGAAAGTTAGAGGAAGGAAAAATGAATGAAAAAAAGAAAAAGAGCAAGAATAGAAGAAGTTAGAGGAACGCAAAAGAGTTAAAAGAGGAAGAAAACAAGTTAACGGAAAGAAAAAAGGGTTGAAACAAAAAGAAAAAAAAAGAAAAAGTTAGAGAAAGAAAAATGGCTAAAAAACTAAAGTAGTAGATAGACTAAACTATCGCCCGGTTCACACTCTACCCACATCTATTGAACAGGTGAAGAGGCTCATCCCTTGTTTCCTGCTTAGGATGCGGTTTCCGGTTTTCTCTTTTCCAATCTTTTCACTCCTTTCTTTTTTTAACTTTTTTCAATTGGAGTAGATAAACTAAACTATCGCCCGGTTCACACTCCACCCACGTCTATTGAACAGGTGAAGAGGCTCATCCCTTGTTTCCTGGTTAGGATGTGGTTTCCGGCTTTCTCTTTTCCAATCTTTTTACTCTTACGTAGCCCCCTGCGCATCAGTGGCGTTATCGCCTTGCTTGGGGTGATATGATTAAAAAAAAAGAAGAAATTGTGATGGTTAGAGATTATCGAAAAGATTGAAATTTTAAGAGAAAAGAAAAGAATAAAAATGAAGAAAAAATGTAAGAGAAAGGAAAAGTAAAGAAAATGGAAAGAAAAATTAAGAAGAAAGAATGAAAGAGAAAAAAGAAACTAAGAAATCTGAACGGAAGATGAAAAGAATATAAATAAATGAAGGAAATACAAGAAGGAAGGAAAAAGAAATAAAAAAATGAACGAAACACAAAGTAATTAATGATGAATGAAAGAAGTAGATCAAGAAAAAGAGGAGCATAAAAAAATGAAGAAAAATAATAAATAAACTTGAAAGAAAGAAAAACAAAGAAAGAAATGTGTCTGAAGAGAAGAAAGAAAGAAAACAAGCAATAAAAGAAAAGAAAAAAAGGAATAAGAATAAACGCAGAAAAAAATAAAAAAAAAACGAAAAAAATCATTAGGTGAAAACTTAAAGAAAAAGAGATCCTCATAGTCTGTATTTAAGCAGGAAACAGACTGTCGTCACTTAGTTTTAACATCAGTAACCACTCTTATATTTTCACATGTTCTGTCTCAGATAATGATCACTTTTACCACTAATTATGACTTAAAACTTTATTTTATCATATACAAGCAGTATAGCCCGGCGTTGCTCGGGTGCAATGAAAGCTTTAAAACTAATCCATGGTTCTGGAGCTCAGACACTTTGGATGTTGGCACGAAAGACTAAAAAGCAATAGTTGTTTCCAGTTAAAGCGAAACCGTAGACTGAAAGAAAAATGAATGGAATGTAAGTCAAATTTTGATTTCCCGGTATTGATATCAAATAATTTTTTTCGTCGTAAACTAAATTTTCAAGGTTAAATAAGTCCTCTGAGTAAATGCTATCATGGCTGAGACTAAGAACTACAATTATACCTACTTAGAGCCAAACCCGAAGCAAAAACTAAAATAAAAGGGCTGAAAAACTGATTTTGATCAGACCCGGTTTCTTGCCTTTTATATATATATATATATATATATATATATGTATTATCGATTTTCTGCACTATTGTAAGAACTGCAGCCTTGAAACTTCTGAATATCGTTTCTTATGTTTTTGTCTATGAGTGTATCAAATTTGATTAAAATCAGACCACTCCTTCTATAACCCGATTTTTTTGATTATTGATTTTCGATATTTATCGGGTGTACCTCGACACAAAACCTAGCTAAGAACACTCGCAGACGTTTATAGTACAACTGTGTAAGTTTTCAAAGAAATCGGTTTAGCCGTTTTGGAGTCTATAGGTTACGGATACACAGGCACACACAGACACACAGACAGACAAAGTTTCATTTATAAATAAGTTTAGATAATATTGGTAATAGCAGTAATAACCGTTTCATTATAAGAAAACTTATTTATTGATCGAGCAGCCAGTTACTCACTATCCGACATAATTTGTTAATGATCTATGTAATTATATATACATATATAATTTTAATATATGGTATATTTAGGGATAAAAGTGCTTAAAATAGAGTATATATAAATAAATAAATGGACACTTAAAAATCGAAAGATCCTGGTCATGACGGTAAACTGCATCCGGCAGCAAGACCTCTAATTGGGAAAGTTGTGAGAAGCATGGAACTACCTCTTAATTGTTGTTGTTCTTAGATCAAACCTGACCCGGAGTGGTAGCACCTGTCAGGATCCCAGCTATGGGCGAATAGCTAAACTCAAACTGGGGTCAAAACACTATGAAAGTATAAAAATATACATTTATAGAAATATATACATAAAAATAGACTTTATAGAAAAATATACATTTTTGAAGGAAACATTACCAACAATAAATTCTTTAAGAAAAAATCATTACCATAACACATTTTTTAAAGAAATAAACATTCCCAGCAAAAAGGTTTTTAATTCAAAACTAGAAAACATTTTCAAAAATAAAAAACAATGAAAAAAAATTTTTCATTAAAATCTGACTGAATCAACCTTCTCACTATAACCGAACATTTAAAAAATACCTTAAACCCCCAACTTTTTGTCAATAAATAATCCACAGAGGTTGATATGACGTTAAAAAAAACTCAAATTCAAAAACTGAAAGCCCCAAAACGAATACCAAGTAAAAAAAAAAAAAAGAAATACAAACATAAACACCATGTCCAACGCAGATAATGTAAGTCAATTATTCAGTTAAAAGGCCATAGAGGATGAACGCTATACTATTCACCATAATATTTTCCAGCAGTAGGTTGCCATTACTTTCTGCGGTAGCCAATCAATTTGCACGTAAATGAATGCAACGAATACAACTGGACTTTGAACTCGGCTCTCCCCAATTTCACGTTCCGAGCCAATATCCACTGTATCACGACACATTTACTTTAGACGAAGCCAATACTTTAAACTAAACGAATACGATAATCAAAACCTCTGAAAAAAAAAATCTAAATAAATCTAATCTAAATAAATAAGTAAGCAAATTAAGTAATTAATAAACGCATTCACACGCTATGTATCCACGCATAAAAACAATTAATTGTAATAATAATAGTCGACAAAAAATAAATAATTAATCAATAATAAACTATGTGTAGGAAGTTAGTAAATAAGATTATAACAACACTACAAAACAGATTATTTAGGTGGCAGTAACAGTTGAACCGTTATAATCGTCGGGATAATGCAAGAGACCTTACAACCCATAATGCACTATTAATTAGCATATATAAATAGTCGAGCCAAAATACAACACACATGGCCTGAGGGTATGAAATAGGCTGTCACGGCTTGGCGTTGACCTGTGTTCATTTGTGTGTGTGTATATATATATATGTGTTTTTGCTCTGCGTAACTGCCTTTTTGTTAACACTTTTTGGTTAGTTTAGTATCGAGCACTTTTCTTTCCTGGTGGTTCGTTCCGTTCGAGGGTTTTTTTTCTTTACTGTGAAGAACCGTATGCATTGTCGGTCCTACGCAGTTTTCTTTTTTTTCCCCTCTTTGTCCAAAGCTCTATAGCCGAGGACGATAACGGAGTTAGATTCTGCTGGTTATTCATGGTCTTTAAAAGTTTCTTGTGTAACATTTTAAGATTAGAATACGTACAGAGTCGGTTTTATTATTATTATTATATATATATATATATATATATATATATATATATATATATATATATATATATATATATGTGTGTGTGTGTGTGTGTGTGTGAATGTGTGTACAATTTGTTATATATATTCTATTATTTATATATTATATATGCGCGGGGCTAATTTGAAAGCGCTCAATATCAGTGATAGAGCTGACATATTCTCACACCTATCTAACTATATATTTCATTAAATGCGGCCGACCAAAAAGTTTTCATGAATTTTTTATTAAGTATTTCCCGCAACCTAACATTTTCCGTTTTGTTGGAGTTAAAGAATATGAAAAGTGTCCATGATTTTTATCGTTCCAAGCGCTTTCGGTCACTTCTAATTATGGACAATTTCTATATTCATTAACTCCAACAAAATGGAAAACTTAAGAACTTTATTAAAAAGAGGGATTTAATAAAAAGTAATTAAATCTTCCTTGTCGGCAGCATTTAGTGATATATATATATATATGTGTGTGTGTGTGTGTGTGTGTGTGTGCATGTATATAATGAGTTTCAGGTGGTTCGCAGAACAGAATCAGTTCTTAATTTCAGACAGAAAATAATCCATTTCTAAAACTTTCTCTCTCTTTATATATATATATATATATATATATATATATATATATAGAGAGAGAGAGAGAGAGAGAGAGAGAGAGAAAGTAGAATGTGTGTGTGTGTGTGTGCATGTATATAATGAGTTTCAGGTGGTTCGCAGAACAGAATCAGTTCTTAATTTCAGACAGAAAATAATCCATTTCTAAAACTTTCTCTCTCTTTGTATGTATATATATATATATATAGAGAGAGAGAGAGATAGAATGCGTGTGTGTGTGTGTGTGAATGTATATAATGAGTTTCAGGTGGTTCGCAGAACAGAATCAGTTCTTAATTTCAGACAGAAAATAATCCATTTCTAAAACTTTCTCTCTCTTTGTATATATATATATATATATATATATATATATAGAGAGAGAGAGAGAGAGAGAGAGACAGTGTGTGTGTGTGTGTGTGTGTGTGTGTGTTCATTTTTTTCTTTAATAGGATTTCTCGAACATTCAGGACGGTAGACGAATATAAATAAATAAACTACTTAATAAATAAACGAGGCGTCTACTCAAATACGAATATCCACTAAAGGTAACGTTTTAGTAATAAAATGTCCTTTCTATTTATCTGTCAGCGGTCAGTCTATCCAATAATCCAATCCATATTGAGATTCATATTTGTATTTGTGCGTAAGTCAATGGAACGAACTCATCTAGCCGATTACTCATACATGGTTTTACGGTCATATCAGGTTGAAACACAAGTGACTATACGATCACCCAAGTTAGGCAACATCTAACCTGGAACCAACTGTATTCGGGTTTTTCACTTAGGCGCAAATACTCTTGGGAAAGGTATGAATCCACATCTTCTCCCCATCTATGGATTAATTATTAACTTGTATCATTAACACTTTTATTATCTCAACAACAGAATTGAATACAATATTGTTTTGGCATTAAATTGTAATATAACAATCTGGGCCCGCCCGAGGAAGCTGATGCAAGCGGGGGCGTTTCCGGTCGTTGAAAGGAACGGATGTTTGTTTGACCTTATTTCCGGCAGTAGCGGAAATGGCTACAAGAGGCAAACAGAACCAGGTGTCTCTGAGAATTACGTAGGCGTGCGTGGGCGAGGCAAAGCCGGAAGTCCCGGTTTGGAGATTATAAAAAGACCTCGGCGCACGGATTTCACCAGACAGAGAGCCAGACAGTAGACAGAGATCGGCCGGTGAAGAGAGACACTCCCGTCAACCCATTAGAAGCGCGCTCTCTCACTCTCTGTTCCCTAGGCTACACGGTTCATCGTCATTAATAAAAATATCACTTCATATTTTTATATATATATGCGTGTTTGTTGTATATTGCTATATAACAAAATAACGCATAGATTTTGATATGCCGTCAAACACAACCAAACCAAGCCAACCGTCATCCCTTACACTTAACACACATCTGTATACGTTAGGAGAGTCCGGGTAGAATTAAAGGTAACAGAAGAAGAGAGAGTTGAAACGGAGAAGGAAATAAAAAAAACACTGGAAACTTTCAGTGGAGCATTATCGCTTCTTTTGACGTCACAGCAAATCAAAAATCAGAATCAAGTAGCAGAGAAAATCAGATTAATCAGAAATAATTCAATAATAATAAGAAGAAAAAGAACGAGAGGAAAACTAAATTCATAACAAGAAAAAAGATATTTGTTATGAAAAAAGAATCCCTTGTGCGTTTTAATAAAGCGAAAACGTTCATGAATTAACAGTAACACTCCATGAGGAACTGAGGTTTTCAGGTTACCCAATAATGAGCTCAGAGAGAAAGAGGGGGGAAGAGAGATAGAGAGAGAGGGGTAGAAAGTGATAGGTGAAGGAACAGGGAAAAGAATGAAAGAGAAAAATATTTCAATACAGTTTTAACTATTTATTTGGTGTTTGAGAAAGACGATTTCATATTAAAATTTAAAAATAAGTGTTATTGAATATGAAAAACAAAAACAAACAAAAAACAAACAAACAAAAGAAAACAGAAAAAGATTTTAGTAGTAATCGGATGTACTGATAAATGTCAAATAATATTTTAACAATCATCCACTGAGAGTGGGTTTTCAGACACCTGAATTTTTTAAGCTAGCTTGGGTGCGTTGTGGTACAGTGGATATCGCGCTCGGAACGAGAAACCGGAGAGCCGAGTTCGAATTCCAGTTGAATCCATTGTATTCACTTACGCGCAAATACCCTTGGGAAAGGTATTTATCCGTCTCTTCCTTCCAGATATGGGTTAAATAGCAGGACAGATTGGGTTCTATAGCCTTGGTCGGCAACCAGTCTACCGCAGAAAGCAATGGCAACCTACTGCGGGATAATCTTCTGCCCAGTCCGTCATGTCTCTTTCGAGACATGATCGCCCAAGTGTGTATCACGTGTGGCACGTATGACTGACTGGGACATAGAAAAACGACAGGTACACACACGAGCACACACAAACACACGTGCGCACACAAACACGTCCATACAAGCACAGACACAGACACTCACATACACAGGGTGTCCATAAAGTCCGTGTGCACTTTAAAAACATAACTATTTGTATTTGTGAAAGAAATAATCTTCACACGAACTTTATGGACACCCTGTGTACATAATATATATAAATATATTTATTCAATTGTAAACTAGTTATTACGCGACCTAGGTTTCTACCGTGAGTGGTGCGTTCGCGTGAAGAAGATTCAAAAGTTCTATAATATAATTCTATTGAACACTTATTTTTATACAAATGTGTACTGACCTAATTTTATTATGACCAATTGTGTACTGGTCTAATTTTATTATGACCAAACGTGTACTTGTCTAATTTTATTATGAGCAAACGTGTACTGATCTAATTTTATTATGACCAAATGTATACTGATCTAATTTTATTATGACCAAATGTGTACTGGTCTAATTTTATTATGACCAAATGTGTACTGGTCTAATTTTATTATGAGCAAACGTGTACTGATCTAATTTTATTATGACCAAATGTGCACTGATCTAATTTATTATGACCAAATGTGTACTGATCTAATTTTATTATGACCAAATGTGTACTTGTCTAATTTTATTATGACCAAATGTGTACTGATCTAATTTTATTATGACCAAATGTGTACTGATCTAATTTTATTATGACCAAAAACTAAGTAATTAAACAATATATATTCTCACCGACGTGATGTGGTTTCACTTTGTCTTTTCTAAAAGTATTTTCATGCCAACTCTTCTGACGAGATTTTTCCCTGCTTTCCCGACCACATGTATTTACATGTGCTAAATACATTGGCATCAAAGTCCAACTCTTTTAGCGTCGAAGTCGTTTAATGTAACTTTCCCTTCGACTCTAATAGTTTCTTTTCTTTCACTTCCCGTTTGGCAAACTCTTCGTTTGCTTGCCTCCATGATAACTTTAATCTCCAAAAATTTAAATGCAATGTCAGTTGTGATCTTATGTCTCCTTGATTCACAGTAGTGGTCCTGTCTTGCTTGTAGTCACATGATTATATATAGTCATCCGCAGACAGATCTGTTTCGCCGTATCACAGCTCATCAGTACGGTTAGACCCAGATTGCTTTTTTACCCATGATTGAAACCCGACCGAAATGGTGTCAGTCGGCGACTCTACCCCTGGGCTATGGGTGTTCGGTGGAAGTAGGCAGACTTTTTAGCGCATATCATTATACGCGCCCAATAGCTAGAGCGCTCTAATTCATTTCACTGAATGAGCGATATATATATATATAAACTTATTTATAAATGGAACTGTGTGTGTGTGTGTGTGTGTGTGTGTGTGTATCCGTTACCGATAGACTCTTTTTTCTTAATCATATTACCCCGAGCAAGGCGGTAGCGCCACTGATGTGCAGGGGGCTACATAAGAGTAAAAATTAGATAGAAGAGAGTGAAGAGAGGGACGAACCAGTTAGAAAGGAGCAAGAGAAAGAAGGGAATATAAGTGTGATGGCAGTTGCAGAGGTGGAGAGAAAGGAAAGGATATACAGGGTGGTGAAAAAAGTACTAGGGTCAAGTGGTTAAGAGATGAGTATTGATCTTGCATTTAAATTCCTGGAGGTTGTAGCCGTCAGGAAAGCAAGAATATGGAATATAAGGCTTTATTTCAATTTGCTCAATCTAAACTTATTTATAAATGGAACTTTGTCTGTCTGTGTGTATGTGTGTGTATCCGTTACCTATAGACTCCGAAACGGCTGAACCGATTTTCTTGAAAATTTACACAGTTGTACTATAAGCGTCTGTGAGTGTTCTTAGCTAGGTTTTGTGTCGAGGTACCCCCCGATAAATATCGAAAATCGAAAAAATCGGGTTATAGAAGGAATGGTCTGATTTTAATCAAATTTGATACACTCATAGAAAAAGACGTAAGAAACGATATTCAGAAGTTTCAAGGTTGCATTTCTTACAATAGTGCAGAAAATCAATTATATATATATATATATATATATATATATATATATATAAGGCAAGATGTATGTTTGTGTGTGTGTCTGTTTATCTGTCTGTATGTCCTTTATACAAATCCACAATTTTTATCCGATTCTCATCAAACTTCACACAAATATTCTTTAGGTTGAGTCTGAGCTCCGGAATCATAGATCTGTTTTAAAGCTTTTATTACACCCGAGCAACGCCGGGCTATACTGCTAGTATATATATAGCATAATTAGTGACCAGTTGTTATTCGAAGCAAGTTTTATTTAGTTATATAATTATTCTGTTTGTATGATTTATTTACCATCTTTTCTAAACTGCAGATCAACTTCCACAAATCTGTGTGCTCCAGATGCAAAAGATATTCTAGGAAATTGTTTTAGATATTCTACAAATTCATGAGTAATACATATATATTTCGCAGCAAAACATGCCGCTCCTCATACCCAAATGATACAACAGTTAATAATTAACTGTTGTATCATTTGGGTCTGAGGAACGGCAGGTTTTGCTGCGAAATATATATTACCCAAAAATCTAAAAGATTTTCTAGATTATATTACTTAGTTAAAAAATATTTAACATTGAGTTCTTTTGGGTTTGTTTCTATTGGAATTTACCTGACTTAAATACCAAATATTCTACGTATTTGTTAATATTTCTAAAAAGAGGCATTTTAAATATTTACATTATTAACATTGTTTGGATTGTTGTCCTCATCTTGCATGGAACATGGAACTAGAACAATCTACCGCGGTGGACAAAAGAAATGCTTCCGTTCAAAATTCCAATCACCCGAAGAAGACCCAATAGTACAAATGTCGAAACGTCGTTAAATTGGCATCGAAGATGGGGACAACTATCCGAGCATTGCAAATAGTGTAAGCAATTTAATATGATTCACTTTTTAAAGCTTCTTAAGAGACTGAAAGGAGACAAAGCTGACAAATCTTAATAAAAGTGATACACATTTTTTGTTTTTGTATTTTATGACATATAAAGTGCCATACGTGAAAAATGCTTTGGGCGATCATGTCTCAAAAGAGACTTGACTGACTGGGCAGAAGATTATCCCGCAGTAGATTCCCATCGCTTTCTGCGGTAGACTGCCAAGGCTATATAACTCAATCTGTCCTATTATTTGACTAATAGCTAGAGGGAGAAGAGATGTATTATATCATTAACTAGTAAGTAGTGGGGGATCATTTTATTACTTCATAACAAAGTATAACTGATCCCCCACTTTATGCCTAGTAGAAGCCTTAATCATAATTTCAACTATTATATTTTCAGTCAGTTAAGTGTCATACGTGATACACGCTTTGGACAATTATGTCTCGAAAGAGACATGGCTGACTGGGCAGAAGATTATCCCGCAGTCGGCTGCCATTGCTTTCTGCGGTAAACCGGTTGCCAGCCAAGGTTATAGAACCCAATCTGTCCTATTATTTGTCCCATAACTGGAGGGAAGAGACGGATTAATCCCTTCCCCAGGGTGTTTGTGCGTAAGTGAACGCAAGGAATTCAACTGGAATTCGAACTCGGCTCCCCGATTTGTCGTTCCGAATCGAGCACCACAACGCACATCCTACCACAACGTATATATATATATATATTATTAAATCTCATTTTTAGTGGATACTCATATTTGGGAAGCAGATCAGTTTATGTATTCATCAGTATATATATGTTTTCGTCTACTGACGTGAATATTCGAGATATCATTAAAAAAAGATATGCGCTATTCGACAGGACATGAACTTGTGTCCTTCCTAGATGAGATCTGACGTGCTTTGATCACTCGGACACATAGTGAAACGAGAGTCAATGACCAGATTCCAGGAAATTATAACAATTCTCCCATTGGTTATCCAAATGTTTGTCCGTAAAACTTATTATTAAAAGCGAAACAGCATTGAACGGTGAGAAGAAGGCAAATTTTTATTATTTTATTTATTGATAAAGAGAGGTTTATCCACCAGGACATTAGTGTAAAGTGATTTTATATCTAGAGTGTCCATCAGTTAGTTAATTTAAAACTGAGATATAAATTTTCTTTCTTTGTGAATTGTTTAGTTTGATTTCAGACGAAGACATTTTTCCTTGCCCAGATTTTCACTATGATTGCACGGATGATCGATCCGGACCCGTGCCCGGTGTGCCCGGTAGTCAGATACGTCCATGATTCTAAGCATGGGCGAATGATAGACTTATAAATATGTAACATAGAATCTAGAGAGAAAAATATATAGAGATAGAAGAGAACGAAAAACGGTCGATTTGGACGAGTATTCATCTGAAATAAAATCAGCTGGTAACCACGTATTGGCGCACTCGAATCTTCCTTCCAAAATAATCAAACTAAACTATCGCCCGGTTCACACTCCATCCACGTCTATTGTATAGGTGTAGAGGCTCACCCCTTGTTCCCTGTTAGGATGTAGTTTCCGGCTTTCTCTTTTCCAAATCTTTTCACTTTTCTTTTTCTTTTTTTTTTTCAATTGGAGTAAATAGACTAAACTATCGCTCGGTTCACACTCCACCCACGTCTATTGTACAGGTGTAGAGGCTCATCCCTTGTTCCCTGTTTA
This sequence comes from Ascarosepion bandense, assembly GCA_037127315.1. NCBI lineage: Eukaryota > Metazoa > Mollusca > Cephalopoda > Sepiida > Sepiidae > Ascarosepion > Ascarosepion bandense. The sequence continues at coordinate 136,043 of JBBBDQ010000341.1, read as the reverse complement.
GGATGTGGTTTCCGACTTTCTCTTTTTCAATCTTTTTACTTTTCCTTTTTTTTTCTTTTTCATTTTTTTCAATTGGAGTAGATAGACTAAACTATCTCCCAGTTCACACTCCACCCACGTCTATTGTACAGGTGTAGAGGCTCACCCCTTGTTCCCTGTTTAGGATATGGTTTCCGGCTTTCTCTTTTCCAAATCTTTTCATTCTCACGTAGCCCCCTGTACATCAGTGGCTTTACCGCCTTGCTCGGGGTGATATGATTAAAAAAAAAATTTCAATAAGAATACAATAAAACTCAATTGCAGTTGCTCTAACAACTTAGAAAAAATAATTAAATTACATAACAATAAAATATTGAAATCATACAACACCAACATACTCTAACACCCATGTCAGTTTGCCCCATAATAATAACTCTTGTAATTGTAGAAACCCGAACCAATGCCCACTACCTAATAAATGCTTAACGAAATCCATGGTATATATGTGTTCGATTTCATCCGTGGAGAATCCTAAGGATGCTAAAATTTATATCAGAAATACTATTAACTTTTTTCAAAATCGCTTTTACAATCACCTCTCATTCTTCAACAACAAGGACAAACAAAAGATGACATCACTTTCTAAATATTTTTAGAATTTAAAAAACGAAAATAAGACACCTAAAGTTAAATAGAATATCGTCAAGCAGGCTAGAACACCTAAATCGGCAAAAGAAACATGTTTTCTTTGTCTATATGAAAAAAATGGAACTCATTAAATACATGAAGAGTGACCTATTACTAAACCAAAGGCATGAAAACACAGTAAATTGCAAACACATTAAAGAACAAACCTTACAATCATGCTAAAATTACTAAATTTAAAGTTCGGATTTCTAGAAATAATAAACCTTTATTGTATTAATCTTAGTAGCACGATATTCACTTCTAACTGTATGATCTCTTTCCTGGTATAATTTTACTTCTTAATTTTTATATTAATTAAATTTTTCATTTTTAATTTAATTCACCAATTTATTGTATTAGCACTAATTTATTTATATTTTCGTTTAATTTTTTCTAAATATCCTCAGATCTGCTTTTTTAAAAAAAATTCCTATGTTAGTGTAAATGATTTCATCATTTTTTATAGAAAATGCCAAAGGGCATTTATACTATGGAACAACGAATATCTCTATCTGCAATCCACTTTTGGCCAATTGTTTGACATTTCTATTTCTTTTACGTTTCTACTGTCGTCTCCCCAACACTTTCTTCCCTCCGTGCATTTTCTCACTTCTTCCGTTTTGTTAAGCATAGACATCGCGTGACCCTTACGTGTATCTATCTATATTCCATCTCCTACCTTAATTTGGGTCTATTTTTCTCAGAGCCATTATCATCGGCTCTCTCTCCTCTTAGCTCTTTTTTTTTCTCTTCTGTTTTTCTCTTTGGTTTTTATTTCTAGTTTTTTATTTTTCCTGTGTTCTTTTTTATTTTCTGTATCACTCTTTATTTCCTCTTTATCTCTCTTTCGTTTTTGTTTTCCTCTTTTTTCAATTTCCTCCCCACCATATTTTCTATCCTCTTTACTTCGTACAAAATGTTTTCCAAAAATAAAAGGGAAGTGAGATTTTCGAATGTTTCTTTTTCAAAAATACCGTTTATTATCATCATTATTAACTACCTGATGAGACATTGTTTTTTCGATGTCGAAACAAAATGTACATTTTTGTAGTAAATTATAATTTGTACATGTTCTAAACTATTCTTTATAATAAATATATATATATATTTTTTTTTCTAAACATATATTGTTAAATATAACAGACAATGAATGTCTACTATGTTTAATCATGTACCGTTATAAAATTGTATTTTGGCTTTACTTTCAGGTGAAAATAAAGACAAAAATTATTCACCATTTGGATATTGTTTTATTATGCTGGTTCTAAGCTTTCGGTTCACATGAGCTATCTTCAGAAAGGTTATGTTGAAGAAGTTTTGTCTTTATTTTCACCTGAAACTAAAGCCAAAATATGATGTTTAGAACGGTTCATAATTAAACATAATAAACATTCATTGTCTGTTATATTTAACAATATATGTCTAGAGAATTATCTGCTGCCTCAATACACTATATATATATTCATGTGTTTCTGTTTTATTTTCTTTCTTTTGTTTTTTATCATTCATCACACACACACACACACACATATATATATATATATATAATTTCATTGTTATTGCATACTTTTAAAAAATCAGATAATTTTTAATATTCAAACTTATCGATTATTTATTTATTTGTAACTACTTAATTGAATTATAAATTCAATGTAATTAATTTATTTACTTTATTGTCTTACTGTAAATATGAATGATATTTTGTTATTAATGAAATTGCGATTATATTTAGCGTATATTAAGAAAACTCAGCAAATATTCTTTAAAAAATATATCGTAATATAGCAGTGCGGGAGAAGAAGTAATGAGAATACAAGTTACGGTTGAATCTCGCTAGTTCAACAGTAAAACGGTGTGACCTAGTTGCCAATCTAGTACTGCGCTTCAATACATGTGACCGAGATACCACGGAGACTATAAATAAACAATTGTCATGAAAATTATTTACACTATTAAATTGTTTGGACTGCTGTCCTCATATCCTCGCCATATTTACGACATTTCGTTCGCTGTAGAGTTTGGCCTTCTTCAGGTGTGAAATTTTTCATACTGAACCATTTATTTCGTCCATCTGAGGAGATTGTTCTCGTTCCACGTACTGCGATTCTTTCATTTAACTTAACTCTGCATGTTTTTCCCCCTCTGCTGTAGCCAGGTATTGGACTCTCGATTCAAGCAACGGCTTTTTTATCCACCAGTACAATCGATAAAAGCGATGGTTGAATTCAGGGACTTTCAGATTAAGGACATTTCAGGACTTTACAAGTGACCTTTCTGATTAGGTCATTTTAAGACTTACCAAGTGATCTTTCTGATTAAGGTCATTTCAGGACATTACAAGTAACCTTTCTGATTAAGGCAATTTAAGAACATTACAACTTGCCATCTGTTTGAGACTTTTTTCTGAGGTCTTTTAATTCTAATTTTATTCAAGAAGCGATTTTTTTTATACCGATTCAAGAAAAGAAAACTTAAAGAAAGTCAACGACAGAAATCTCTCGATTAGTAAAGCTACTCAGTCAGTCGGTTAAATGCCATACGTGATACACGCTTTGGGTGATCATGTCTCAAAAAAAACATGACTGACTGGGCAGAAGATTATCCCGCAGTAGGTTCCCATTACTTTCTGCGGTAAACTGGTTGCCAGCCAAGGCTATAGAACCCAATCTGTTCTGTTATTTAACCAATAACTAGAGGGAAGAGACGGATTAATACCTTTCTCAAGGGTATTTGTGCATAAGTGAATGCAAGGAACTCAACTGGAATTCGAACTGGGCACTCCGATCTCTCGTTCCGAGTCGATATTCACTGCACCGCAGCGCACATCTAATATGTAAATTAAAAGATATTTACCAATTGAAAAGGCATGAGTCGACTGTAATAACTTATAAGTAATGACGTAATTTGTACCTCAAATTTTAATCTCGTTCACAATTAATTTCTAATGTTTGTACTTTTTAATTATCGTATTTGATGGCATATAAGACGCACACCAATTTCAGCAAGGCAAATCAAGAAAAGATTACTAATTAGTAAAATTATTAATAAATGGTGCAGCCTAGGCTATATTTATGAGGCATGATTTTCTTTAAACAAGCCATGATTACAATTAAACGAAAAATAGGAAAAAAAGAATACAAGCCTATAAAACTTTATTATATCCAACGGTAAGAAAACAAGACAAAAATCATTACTACAATTGAGCAAAACACTACAATTAACATTAAAATTTTATTCAATCTTCAAATCCATAAAATTTGTAGTCTTCGTTATTAAAACTCTGTGCTCATTTTCAATATTACTATTATCTAAACTGTTCTCAATTTTAAGGTATTAGGAGTTGCCAGATAGCTAATTTCAACCGATTATCACAAATTTTGAACCTACATATGGCATATAAGATTTTAGATAATTTATAAAGATATTTTTAATAATAAAAAAGTGCGTCTTATATGCTGTCAGATACAACAAAAATGCTATGAATTAACGTTTATTAATCTGATTTTTATGAAAAATATATTTAGATTGGTTTTCCGTTCTTAATATAATTAGCGGGACTGAGAGATTGCCCCTTAAAATTTTTCAAACCTGTAATCATTAGTATTTAAGCGCAAAATTTTTATTTATAACCTTTCAATGCAAACAATGTTTTATATTTCCATATCTTTTAACAAATGAAAATTTTCTGTATCTAATTAAATTTTTCATTCATTTAACAAAAATTTCTTTTTAAGACCTTGAAAATAAACACGAAAAAAAAAAATAGAAATATACAAAATTTTTGAATACAAACAAATATTTAAATACGTGTTTTCATTATCAGCTAGTATTATAAAATTCATCTATTTATATCTATCCATTTTTTAACATTACTACACTTATTAAAATAACGTAATACTTGAAAAAGAAAATAGTTACTTATTTTCGATTATTAAATTTAAGAAAACTAATTAATCGGTATTTATAAAAATTTCCGATTACTATGGTTCAACTGAAGAATGTTTACAGCACTATTCAATCGAGAGATTTCTGTCGTTGACTTTCTTTAAGTTTTCCTTTTTTGAATCGGTATAAAAAAAATCGCTTCTTGAATAAAATTATTGGCGAAAATATGTATCTGAAACGAATATATTTATGCAAATGAAATTTGGTATCTAAAAAAATTAGCGCATTAATTGAGAACGCATTATTCGAAAGATTCCTGTATTTCAAAATCAGACGCGTGTCACATTTCTGGATTTGTTTCCTTTTAATATGTAAATAGTGCAATATATTTCTTTTAAATTTGATTCCCTTCACTCAAGAAACAAATGCTGACTCTTCTACCAACCGTTTTCCTTCAGGATTCATGGGTCTCCACAACTTTCTATCCTTTGTAGTCGTTACTAAAGTTTCAGTTTTATCTTTGTTTTGCCAGCCATTTACACAAGCTTGTTTGGTAGTTCCTACACTGATTTCCACTGTCCCTCTTGTTTCCAATATGTCTTGTGAGTATCAAATTTTCTAATCCCTCTTTCCTCATTATGTGCTATAAACATTTAAACTGTTTCTTTTTGAAGCTACGTGTAAGCGTACTTTTAGTTTTTATTTTCTCTAAAAAAAATTTTGTGTTTAATTTTGATATATCTAATTTATAATTTGCCTGTTGGGCTGTTTCATTTGTTAATAACCATGCATTATGTCATCTTACAGTTCATGCATTCATTACCTATCTTCTACGAGGGTCATTCAATAAATAAGGCGAATGTTTCGGTATAAGGACTTCTACGAGGGTCATTCAATAAATAAGGTGAATTTTTCGGTATAAGAACTTCTACGAGGGTCATTCAATAAATAAGGTGAATTTTTCGGGATAAGGACTTCTACGAGGGTCATTCAATAAATAAGGTGAATTTTTCGGGATAAGGACTTCTACGAGGGTCATTCAATAAATAAGGTGAATTTTTCGGGATAAGGACTTCTACGAGGGTCATTCAATAAATAAGGTGAATTTTTCGGGATAAGGACTTCTACGTGGGTCATTCAATAAATAAGGTTAATTTTTCGGTATAAGGATTTCTACGAGTGTCATTCAATAAATAAGGTGAATTTTTCGGGATAAGGACTTCTACGAGGGTCATTCAATAAATAAGGTGAATTTTTCGGCATAAGGACTTCTACGAGTGTCATTCAATAAATAAGGTGAATCTTTCGGTAGAGGGATTTCTACGAGTGTCATTCAATAAATAAGGTGAATTTTTTTGGTATAAGGACTTCTAATACAAATAGAAGCTTACTTTTTTTTCAACGTAGTCTCCCAGCAGTGTCACACACTTTTTCCATCTGTGCACGAACTTCCATATTCCCTCAGCGTAAAAAATCTTTGGACTGATGTCTCAGCCAATCGCTCACAGCATTTCTGACTTCATCGTCATTTTCAAATGTCGTGCCTCTCGTGAACGTTTCCAAAGGACCAAACAGGTGAAAGTCTGAAGGGTGAAGGTCTGGGCTGTGAGAGGGATGAGGGAGCAGTTCCCAGCCCAACTCGTTAATGGTCTGCAGCGTTTGGGCTGCTGTGTGAGACCTTGCGTTGTCTTGATGCAGCTGATACTTTATGAACGCAATTCGTAGCAGGGGTCGGCATTCTACAGCATGCATGCCACGCCAAGCAACTTCCAATAGCACGCAAATTGTGTAAAACTCAAAGTAACGAAGTATGTTTCCAATATTGAGCAATTGGCTAAAACTATAAGGTCAAGGCTCCCATTTATAACAATTCTTTTTTGTGTCTGCTATCAACACTGCGTCAACATTTTTTAATCGTTCCACTCTCAAGGAAGGCGTTAAAGCCACTAAAACTGTAACTATAGGGAGATGGTTAATGTTTATTTAATTCGGCCTTGCGTTAGACATAACCAAACTCCCTACAACTTACAGATTTAATCAGAATTATCAGAAGGTTTCTCTTGGTAGCAGGTTGGAATGTGTGGAATAGTGTACGAACAAAATGTACATTTTTCATGTTAAAATAGAAATTTATTAAAAGAATAGAATAACAAGAATAGGTAGTAGTTTGAGTTAATGTTCCATGAGAAAGTTAAGGGTATCAAGAAATGTTCGTAGTAGTCATTTGTTGGAAAGAGTTCATGCGTACGTATGTATGTATGTATCAGCGTTTTTTTTATATGTAAATGTCATTGGATGGAGAAGAAGACGTAAAATGAATCAGCACACGAGAAAGAAGGAGAAAGAGGACAATGTCTGGGTCACTTGAAGCTTCTCCCGTTACATTTTAGCTTATCTCTGCTACTTCCATCCCTGACTGACTGACACTGATCAAAGTCATTTATAGTCATCTAGATTTTTGCACTTGATTGCTAAGTCGTTTTTGGTCTAGCAAATCGCTTCCATTGGTCAGAAAATCAATTTAACATCTACTTGCGAAATCCGGTTTTAACTTTTTTTTAAGCACATGGTCAATCCTTTTTCTATTTGGGAAAAACCAGGATTTTACAGGTCATTGCGACTTTTTGTAAAATTGAAGAAGAAAGCTGATTTTAATTTCTAATTTCCTATCCCACAATATAACAGTTTACTAAGTGTGAGAAAATATGAGAAACAGAAAACGTTATTAAGAAGAGAGGACAACAAAATTAAGAACACACACACACACACACACACACACACACACACACATTACGGAAATTAACGAAACTGGTTATAAACAACCGACAGTTTGAAATGATTTCTCTGAACATTATTTTTGATCGATACTCGTATTTAAGTAGTTATTCTGTTTATAATCAAACAGTATTATATATTTATTTCTACCGGCCTAATTATTTACGATAAATTTTCGTTACAAAAATGTGTGTCATTTGGCAGGAACCTAGCCTACGACCCCTATCAACATAGCTAGAACCTGCCGAATGAAGCACATTTTTGTAACAAAACTTTTGTAAATAATCAGGCCGGTAGAAATAAATATATATACTGTTTTATTATGAACAGAATATGTACTTAGATAAGAGTATCGATCAATAATAATGTCCAAACAAATCATTTCAAATTGTCGGTTGTTTATATCCAGTTTCGTTAATCTTCGTTAATTTCCGTAACATGCTTATATTTGTTGACATTACAACACATTTCAGAGCAGAAAAGGTTATTACGATGAATCTAAAATTGTGTTATATAGGTTGATTATTTATATATATATATTATTGTTAAATTTAACAGACAATGAGTGTCTATTATGTTTAATACTGAGCTGTTCTAAAAATCGTATTTGGCTTTAATTTCAGGTAAAAACAATGACAAAAATCGTCCATTTTTATATTTTTTATTATCCTGGTTCTAAGCCTTCGGCTTACATGAGCCATCTTCAGAGAGGTTACAGGGACGTTAACATAAAGACATCCACCATCAAAGATGATATTATATTGTGTTGACATAAAACATTGCTTTACAATGATAACAATCAATTAATAGCAGACACAGTTCGTAAATTTGTAATGCGGTTCTATGACGTCACACCGCGTGAGAGACCAAAATGTTAACAGAACCATGTCTAAATGTAATGTAATGTGTTATGGCCAGATCGAAATCTGATTTTATTAAGTGTGGGTTGTTTTGATTTAATGTAGATGGCCTTCAATATCTGAAGGTTCCTTTTACTGTGTGTATGAGTGAGTATTATTGTGTTATCGACCAAAATCTGTCTAATATTACCTACATGGCTATGTATTTCTAAGAAATGTTGTTTAATTGAACTATGATCAGAAAGATGACAGGTAAGTCTACGGTTGAGCGTGGTTGTAGTAAAACCAATATATATAGTGGGTTTATGATTAGTACCAGAGATACAATCTCTGAATTGATACACTGCATTGGTTTTCTGTAGAAGATTTAGATGCGTGGTTGTGGGGTTATTAGAGACTATTACGCCAATTGTTTTAAATTCTTTTATAATATATGATGAGCATAATTTGATTATTATTATTTATTGGCTTAACATCTCTATATATAAGGCTTTTGAGTGTTGTTTCGTCTTGTTTGTAATTATTATGCATTTGGTTGCAACAGTATATAGCATACACTATATATATGTGTGTGTGTGTGTGTGTGTGCGCACGTTTATTATTGTGTGCATATGTTTCGGTTTTCGAGTATGCATACGCACGTTTTTCATTTATATACATATACTTAAAAAGAGAGATAAACAACCGAAATACATATTAGCTGAAATATGTAATAAAATGAGTGAAAAAATGTGAGATATTTTTGTCCGCAATTCTTACAAGTTAATACTTGTAAAGACTGAAGACACAGATATCATTAAATAGAAAACATTTAGCAATATATGCATACAATAATCAAATTTAATATATTTCAAAATTCTATAATATATATATATATATATATATATATATATATATATATATATATATATATAGTATATCGAGGCAGCAGATAATTTTCTAAACTTATATTGTTAAATACAACAGACCATGAATGTCTACTACGTTTAATCATGATCCGTTTTAAGCATCGTATTTTGGTTTTAATTTCAAGTGAAAATAAAGACAAAATTGTTTCACATTTTAACATTTTTTTAAATTATGCTGGTTCTAAGGTTTCGGTGACTGTTATCGTCGCGTAGCAATGTTTTATGTCAGCACAAGATAAAATCATCATTGATGGTGGATATCTTTATGTTAACGTCCCTGGAACCTCTATGAAGATGACATATATGAGCCGAAAGCTTAGAACCAGCATAATAAAAAAATATCAAAATGTTGGACAATTTTTGTCTTTATTTTTAACTGAAATTAAAGTCAAAATATGATGTTTAGGACGGCTCATGATTAAACGTAACCGACATTCATTGTCTGTTATATTTAACAATATATGTTTAAAATATATATATAATGATTTTACTTGCATGCGACAGATAAAAACAGGTTGAAAAATCATGAATGAAGGTGAATAATAATAATAATAATATTAATAATAGTAATAATATTAATAATAGTAATAATATGCATGAATTTTCACTTACATGCCGCGATAACAGTATTTAAATATAAACATATAGATACGATTGCGTGAACATAAAAGCAATATCATAAGATATCATATCAAAAACCTGTTAACAAACAGGTATGAAGCTTCCACGTACAGCTCACAAGAATAAAGCACATGCAAAAATCCTATAGGCGGAAATAAGTTTAAAAAGGAAAAATCCTTAACATAAATGAAAAGTTAAAGTAAAATGATAAGCAAACAAATCTTGAGCGAAACGAAAAGGCATTCTTTTGGGAAGGACCAATGGCGTTGTGCCACGTATGCGAGCAGTCCAAAATAGAAGAAAAATGTTTACATAAATTGCAAAAGATCAGACAAAATGCTATAAAAAAGCCTTAAAAATAGGCCAGTGTTTAAAATTGCTTTATTAAATTTCAAAAATATTTTGTTTGCAGAAGAAAGTACCAAGAAAAAAAGAAAGAAAATAAAGGTGTAAAACAAAAAAAGGAATATAAAATGCTATAAGTAAAAACATATAAGAAGCAAAAGGACAAAATAGATTATTTCAGAAATATTTTCCAAGTTATTTGAAACTTTGCTATAATATCATATATATATATACAGTAGCGAGCACAAAGATCAGAACGATGTTAAGAAAAGGTCTAGATATGAAATAACTGTATTTTAAAACTTAAAAAAACATTTTATCAAGGAAAAATAAGGATATAAAGGTAAATTATTTAATTCTGAAATATAAAGCTCAATAAACTTATTTTGATAAAGTTATAAGAATAATTATATAACATTCGAAAAAAATAGATGATCAAGACATCAGGACGATTAAATAAATCCATAAAACTTAATAATTACTTTGCATTTTTAAAAAATGTTTCGGGTAAGAATATAAAATCAAGTATTTTACTAAATTATACTGGCTCTTTTGTGACTCTTGCATTGTAAACATGGCGACAAAAGCTGTGATGTCATTGGAACTTAGAAAACTGAGAGTCAATTTAAGTAATGAAGGCAAACTCTCGACTGGGGATATTTCAAAGAGTGTGTAGAAATCTAAAAGTGTTATTCATAGGATTTTAAGAAAACTTGAGGAAACTGGGTCATGTGAAGCCAAGAAACCACCTGGCAGGCCTAGGAAAACTACTGCAAGGGATGATAGATGGATTGGTAAAGAATAAAAAAAGGATCGATTTGCGACAACAACCGTTATCTCTAAAAGAGCTAATGCTAACCTTTGCATTAAAATATCAAGGCACACTATTTCCCGAATACTTAATGAAATAAATCTGAACAGTCGAGTAGCCTCTACGAAGCTTTACATTCGTTAGAAGAATCAAATGAGCCGAATGAAATTTTCTACTGAACACGTCATATGAACAAAAGAACAGTGGGATTGTGTTCATTTCAGCAATGAGTCAAAGTTTGACCTGTCCTAAGTCCTAACGAAGGATATTTGCCTCATTGCACTAGAAGCAGCGTTAAATTTAGATGAGGAAATGTGATGGTATTTTGCATGATTTCAGATGCTGGTACTAGACTTCTTGTTAAGCTACACGATAAAATTAACTCAACTTTGTACAAAGAGACATTAAAGAAACATGTTGTACCTAATTTGAGAACTGCAGTTAATCAACCAGCTGTATTTATGCAAGATAACACGCCATGTCACACAGCGAAGTTTGTTAAGACATTTCTTTCTAAGTAGGATGTTACTGTTATGAAGTGGCCTGCTCAAAGCCCGTATATGAATCCTATTGAGAATGTTTGGAAGTTACTAAATGAAAGAGCTAAGGAAAAGAATCCAACAAACGTCGAATAACTATGGACTAATTTGAAAGGAAAATGGGAGAAAATATCCGATAATGAATGCAAGACATTAATTCGCTCATGCAGCAAAAGGTGTGAAGCTGTTATTGAAAGTAAAGGTCTACACATCAAGTACCAATGACTTATGAACGCTATTTTCATTTGTATATTATGTATTCATTATAATAGTATGATTTTGTTAATCGTTCTGATGTTTTTGATCATCTACTTGTTTCGAATGTTATATAATTATTCTTATAACTTTATCAAAATAAGTTTATTGAGCTTTATATTTTAAAATGATATAATTTACCTTTATATCTTTTTTCCTTGATAAAATGTACTATGAAGCTTTAAAATAAAAGTTATTTCACATAAGCCATCTTATTTAGACTTTTTCTTAACATCGTTCTGATCTTTATGCTCGCTATATATATATATATATATATATATATATAAACGTTTTCTGGTTTGTATACGCGGTGGGACTCATTTTGTCCCAGAAAACGAAAAGTTAGTCTTATTAGGACCCTTGCACAGAAAGAGTTTGGATGTCGAATTAGATTTTATCAGCAGAACTTTATTGAAAAATGGATATCCAAGTGATATTGTGAATAGTGTTATGCGTGATGAGATGAATAGTTTTTCTAGGGATAAGCCGTATATTGTAGAGAAATGCCCAGTTTATTTACAGTTTCCTTACATTGGTTCGCGTGGTGAGCTAGGCGGATTTCTACTGCATTTCGTTCTTGTTATTTCTCTGCCTAAATTAGAATTAATTTTGGTACGCATGCTGTTTTTCCTTCTATAAGTAAAGATTTCGTTTCTCCTCATCATGTTTCATCTATAATTTATATGTTTAGTTGCAGTTGTGTTAGCAACTGCATAGAAAGGAGTTCGCAACGCTTAGATTGTAGAATTAAGCAGCATGTCCCATCTAGAATTCTGAAACCGGATGCCTGTACAAGCCAACTGGTTAACACATCCGAGTCAACACTTACCAAACATCTTATAAATATCAGAGATTGTGTGACTGACTTTAGTGTGGACCAGTTCCACGTGTTGTCTGGTACACACTGTGTTTCACTTGCAGGCATTAGAATCATTGTATATTAGGTCTAGGAGGCCGTCTCTCTGTAAACAGAGACATTTCCTCCTTGGACTTCACATTATCAGTAACTATTGCTTGCCCCCTTCTCCCCACTTACATTTTTCATCTTTATTTTTAAACATTAAAAAAAGGATGAAATAAATATTCCCAGACGCCCTGATGAAGCTTGGGATAGAAACCGGTTGGTCGTTTTTCCCTTGTCTTTTATTATTTATTTTCCATATTTACAAAAATGCCTGTGAGCATTAAATTTAATATATTTCTTGTCATAATATGCTTTTGTACGAGCAATAATTTATTTAAATATTTTTATATGTTTATATATATATATATATATATAAATAACTTCTAATTTTGAAAATTGCGAGTTCATAAAAGATACATGTTACGTGAGCGTTTGAAAAATAATAAAATCAACTATTGTAAATCACCTAAAGACACCGAAACGTCACAACCTAGGTTGCGAAATAACGAATTTCCAAATAAAAATATTCAAAAGCTCTACAATATAATTGTATTGAACACTTTTTAATACAACTACGTACTGGTTAAATTTAATTATGACCAAGAACTAATTAACTAATATTTAGTTTTAATGTTGTTTTTCTTATTATTTTATGAACTCATTTAGGAATCTTTTATTGTTCTTTCGCTTCCAGAGCTTTTTTTTCAATGATCTCCATTATATATATGCTTCGATGGCTTAGGGAGTAGCGACCCCGACTGACATCGAATCGGTCGAGATTTGATCCTGGCCAGAAGCAAGTGGATGCGTCTAGCCACACTGATGAGCTGTGATACAGCGAAACAGGCTTCAATCACAGCCTCCACACGAGGCTGAAACCTCCTACAGGCGTTGGTCACCTGCTCCCTGGACAAGTTGGCCACGGCCTCGATGATGGCAGTCCTCAGGGAATCGACAGTATTGTGTGCACGTTTGTTGGACTGTCTCTCAAGTACGCTCCATATATATATATATATATACTGAATCTAAAGATGAGCCAACACTGTCCGCGGTTTCACACAACGGATCGTCGTATAGAGCACTTTAACTTTACTGTTAAGATTTTCGTCTTGGTTCTTTTTTTTCTTTCAAACAAGCTCTTGACACATTGTTCTTGTGCTTGGTTTGTTTCTTTTTTTCTTCCCCTTTATTTAACCTACGACGTAGTCCCCGTTGGGTTATTGACGATTTAAGTTATTTACTGATAGGTTAGCATGGGTTTTTCGGACTTTAGTCTATAATAATTTGTGCTGCTTTATTGTAATTACGTATATATATATATATATATATATATAGGGATGTGCGCTATAATCCGGACTAACTTTAACTTGACATAAAATGACAACTATATTAAATATATATTTTTTCTTGTTTCAGATTTGTGTGATAACAATCTGTTGAATTAAGAATAAATTAAGCAAAATTTCCACTGAACTCGAGCGCTGTACTGCAATTATTATGGCCCTACGTTGTGGGCGCGCGCTCAAAGATATTGTTAAGTTTTTTCATTTCCCAAAATCGACTGTGTATCACATTGCCAAGGCCTTCAAAGAGTCTGGTGAGGCTATGGGTGAGTCCCTAACTCCTCAAAGAAAAACATCGGACCGATTCGAGATTCGCAAGAGAAACAAAGACTACCTGGAGCATCTTCAGGTCCTTAACAATGAAGAAGGTCTACCTGGATGTCATGGAGAATGTTGTGAAACCATAGATTTTCACATCAGGTAGCTGCAGGGAAGCCGTGGCTCTTCCAACAGGACGGAGCTCCTGCTCATGCGTCCAATTTGGTCCAGGCTTCGTGTGACGAGAATCTGGACATGTTCTGGTCAAAGTAGTTCTAACCCCCTAGTAACCTAGACCTGAATCCTTGCGACTATTATCTATGGAGGGTACTTGAGAGACAGTCCAACAAACGTGCACACAATACTGTCTATTCCCTGAGGACTGCCATCATCGAGGCCGTGGCCAACTTGTCCAGGGAGCAGGTGACCAACGCCTGTAGGAGGTTTCAGCCTCGTGTGGAGGCTATGATTGAAGCCTGTTTCGCTGTATCACAGCTCATCAGCGTGGCTAGACGCATCCACTTGCTTCTGGCCAGGATCAAATCTCGACCGATTTGATGTCAGTCGGGGTCGCTACTCCCTAAGCCATCGAAGCATATATATAATGGAGATCATTGAAAAAAAAGCTCTGGAAGCGAAAGAACAATAAAAGATTCCTAAATGAGTTCATAAAATAATAAGAAAAACAACATTAAAACTAATAAGAATCTGAAGAAATAATAATAATAATAATAATAATAATAATAATAATAAATGTCTTCTTATTGACGTGGCTGTATCTTGTAACCACATTATTATGGTCAAAGAAATTGACAAGCTAAAAAATACACTGTCCTCCGGATTGTGTTTACCAGAATGTGGTAGGTTCAGATCTGTATAGTTCTGCTTATTACTTGGGCCTATTTGTTTATACCTATACTAGCAGTACAGCCCGGCATTGCCCGGGTGTAATAAAAGCTTTAAAACTAATCCATGGTCCTGGAACCCAGATTCTTTAGTCGTTGGTATGAAAGACTAAAAAGCAATAGTTGTTTCCAGTTAAAGCGAAACTGTAGACTGAAAGAAAAATGAATGGATGTAAGTCAAATTTTGATTTCCTGGCATCGATATCAAATAAATATATTATCGAACCTGGTTAGATTCGAACCTGTGCCGCATCTTAAGAAAGCAAAAATTTTAACTATATATATATGGGTACGTGGCCAAGTGATTTGAACACTTTCGCTTTCTGACCAATATATATATATGGATTTGTCTTTAATTCGATTTTAAAAAGTCGGGAAAATTTACTAACATAATATTAATATTAATTTATTAAAGGAAAAAGAGGTAATTTATGTCTTGCTGAGAAATTAATTATCTTAAAATATTTAAATAAACAAGAAATGAATTGAGTGTTACATGCAGGCAGAAAAATAAATATCTATTTAAATACGCTGATCCAAATTAATTAAAGGCTGGTTACCAGTGATTATTAATTAATAATTGATAATTAGGAATTATTAGTTGATGATTGGTAATTAATAGTTGACATTTTAATTTTAAAATATTAGTTGGTATTTAGAACAGTACACGTAATCTCTCTTTATGTTTAACTAGCAGTATAGCCCGGCGTTGCTCGGGTGCAATGAAAGCTTTAAAACTAATCCATGGTCCCGGAGCTCAGACTCGGCCTAAAGAATATTTGAAATAATAAAATAATTGCGACAATTTACTAATCGCACCCTATATATATATATATATATATATATATATATATATATATACTAGCAGTATAGCCCGGCGTTGCTCGGGTGTAATGAAAGCTTTAAAACTAATCCATGGTCCTGGAGCTCAGACTCTTTGAAAGTTGGCACGAAAGACTAAAAAGCAATAGTTGTTTCCAGTTAAAGCGAAACCGTAGACTGAAAAAAAAAATGAATGGATGTAAGTCAAATTTTGATTTCCTGATATCGATATCAAATAAGTTTTTTTGTCGTAAACTGAATTTTGTAAATGGTATCATGGCTGAGACTAAGAACTACAATTATACCTACTTAGAGTCAAACCCGAAGCAAAAACTAAAATAAAAGGGCTGAAAAAGTACAGATATACAGGCAGATAAACAGACACATACACAAACATCTTGCCTTTTATATATATATATATATATATATATATATAAAAGGCAAGATATCGATTTTCTGCACTATTGTAAGAACTGCAATCTTGAAACATCTGAATATCGTTTTTTATGTCTTTGTCTTTGGGTGTATCAAATTTGATTAAAATCAGACCATTCCTTCTATAACCCGATTTTTTCAATTATCGATTTTCGATATTTATCAGGGGTACTTCGACACAAAACCTAGCTAAGAACACTCGCAGACGCTTATAGTACAACTGTGTAAATTTTCAAGAACTTCGGTTCAGTCGTTTCGGAGTCTATAGGTAACGGATACACACACACACAGACAGACACACACACACACACAGACAAAGTTCCATTTATAAATAAGTTTAGATTGAGCAAATTGAAATAAAGCCTTATATTCCATCGTCTTGCTTTCCTGATGGCTACAACCTCCAGGAATTTAAATGCAAGATCAATACTCATCTCTTAACCACTTGACCCTAGTTCTTTCTTCACCACCCTGTATATCCTTTCCTTTCTCTCCACCTCTGCAACTGCCATCACACTTATATTCCCTTCTTTCTCTTGCTCCGTTCTAACTGGTTCGTCCCTCTCTTTACTCTCTTCTATCTAATTTTTACTCTTATGTAGCCCCCTGCACATCAGTGGCGCTACCGCCTTGCTCGGGGTAATATGATTAAAAAAAATGTCAATGTTGCTTGACACTGCTAATATTCTGCGACAGGTAAAATCTGCCTGAAGTCGTACAGCTTGATATCGGACACCCATAATGAAAGATCTGCGGGAGAAAAAGGGAAAAAACGTGCAGAGGATGATAAGAATCAAATGATATTAATAACAGTTATAATAATATTGAAAGTGTTGTGTCTCCAAGCAGAAATAACACGACTGCAACATCTAAGAGTCAGAGAGAATCTCAAAAATAGTAGAAAGTCATATAAATCCTTAGGAAATTATTATCAACATTAATAATAATTAATTATTATTATTATTAATAATAATAATTATTAATAATTATAAAAATATTATTAATAACAATCCTTATTATTACTACTATTATTCTATCTATCGCCCTGTTCACACTCCACCCACGTCTATTGAACAGGTTAAGAGGCTCATCCCTTGTTCCCTGTTTAGGATGTGGTTTCCGGCTTCCTCTTTTCCAATCTTCTCACTTTGTTTTTTTTTTCAATTGGAGTAGATAGGTCTATCTATCGCTCGGTTTACACTCCACCCACGTCTATTGAACAGGTTAAGAGGCTCATCCCTTGTTCCCTGTTTAGGATGTGGTTTCCGGCTTTCTCTTTTCCAATCTTCTTCACTATTACGTAGCCCCCTGCACATCAGTGGCCTTATCGCCTTGCTCGGGGTGATACGATTAAAAAAAATCTTCCTCCAGCTAAATCATCTAAGGGACGGACAGAACCTTCAAATCATCATTGTAACTTACCGTTAACATCATGGCTGGCTTATAAACTATCATAGCCTCCTCGCAATGGTGGGTATCATGGCCTCCTCGTGTTGGTAAAAGGGTTAGACCCGGATAACCTATTTTATCAAACATCTAGCCAATGGCAGATCAGCAAATGGATTGCCTCACTCTGGGCAATGGACTGTCTTATTCTGCAATAAATAGTCTCAAATCTCTTTCTGGGGGTTTTTGGACATTCGTCACTGACACTGTCGAACCACTTATTGGTTAATCATCATCGTCATCATATAAATTTAAATTATAAAAAAAAAAATGGAAGAAATTAATAACAATAATTCTAATAATTTATTCGAAATAATTCGTAAAATAAATACCACCAATTTGGCATAGACCATGTAGATATGATGTTTCATAAAAAACAAAAGAGTATATATATATATATATATTATATATATTTGCATACAAGCCTGTTTCTCAGCTCATCAGTGTGGCTAGACATTCACTTGCTTCCGGCTGGGATCGAAACTTAACCGATTTGGTGTTAGTCGGAGTCTCTAGTTCGTAAACCATAGGCGCGTGGAATGAGAGAGGAGGAAATTTTAGCGTGTTATATATATGCAGTATATACACAAACCAACCACCGGGAGAACTCAATTCATTAGTGAAGAGTATCGCGTAAATCACAGAAGTGGTATTTGTTTTTACAATTTTCCTCTCTAGAGAACTAGATCGTAATGAGAGCCTAATATATTAGTCATATATATATATATGTCTGTGTGTGTGTGTGTGTGTGTGTGTGTGTAAAAAGATAGCCACTGATTGTCTGAAAACTCAAAGCAGAAAAAACAGAAAGAAATGAGCTGCCGTATCTGTTTGTATCATCGTATCAAAGATTAAAATTGTCAGAAAACAAGAAAAGACAGGACCTATTCAAGAAACGGTGGTGTGGGCAGGATTGGGTAAAGCGCCTTACTACTGGTGCAATGAAAACAGCGCGAAAATATACAAGAACCGAGAAGGAATAAATCAAGAATATATAATTGTGTCTGTTCATTCTACGTCATTGCTCTCGTCTGAGAATGATGCTAGAAACTTGGCGTTTCTTGTTGCCATTTTATATTTGTAATTTGGCGCATACGGGTTGTTTGGTTTTGTCAGCTACACACTAATGATTCGGTGACTGTTATCATTACTTAGCAATGATTTATGTCAACACAGGATAAAATCATTTTTGAGGGGAGATGTCTTTACGTTTACGTCCCCTGTAACTTCTCTGAAGATGGCTCATGTGAGCCTGAAGCTTAGAACCAGCATAATATAAACTTATCCAAATGTTGGACAATTTTTGTCTTTATTTTCACCTGAAATTACAGTCACAATACGATGTTTAGAACGGCTCATGATCAAACATGATAAACATTCATTGTCTGTCATATTTAACAGTATATGTTTAGAAGATTATCTGGTGCCTCGATACACTATATATATATATATATATATATATATATATATATATATATAGTAAGTAGCTAACCTAGAGAGCCAACGAACCTACTCTGAAGATCCAATTTGGTGAAACCTTGGTAAGTTCGTTGACTCTCTAGGTTAGCTACTTACTATATATATATATATATATATATATATAAATGGTTATTCAAGAAGAAAGCGCAGAAAGTGTAATAAAAACAAAGAGACAGAAACACGTTCAAGAAATTCAGTCAGTCATTTAAGTGCCATACGTGATAAATGCTTAGGCGATCATGTCTTGAAAGAGACATTAGTGACTGATCAGAATAGATTCCAACAAAAGATACAGAACACAGTCTGTCCTGCTATTTAATCCATAACTGGGGGAAGAAGAGACGGATTCATACCTTTTCCAAGGTTATTTGCGCGTATGTGGAGGCAACTAATTCAACTGGAATCCGAACTCTGCTGTCCAATTTCTTATTCTGATACGTTACCAGTTAGGAAAAATTTCAAAGTTATTAAAATAAATCATTTTGATTTAATCTTCTTTAAATGCTTCTTTTTGTTGTTCTTTCTCCAGATTTTTTATCAATTTAAAATGTTATAATTTGTGCCAAAGAGGAACTTGTTCATCGACTGTCGTCCACCGGGTCTCGAGATCTTACACCTTTGGACTTTTATCTGTTGTTGTATAGAAAAGAAAGGGTGTTTTCTCTAGCTATGCCTGCTACACACACACACACACACACACACACACACACACACATATATATATATATATATATATATTATTATGGACTCTCCCGTCGATTTCGACGTATTAGCGTCTAACTTAGTTAGACTACCACACAAATAATTGTTTAAAGTGGTGAAAGCTTGTGTAGCACCAATCCACACTTTTTGAACTGCTGATAACAAACAACTGATGCAGAAGTCTGCCACAGATCGCCTGAACAGCAGACCTCAGTTATTTAACCTATAAATGGAGGGAAGGGACGAATTAATACCTTTCTCAAGGGTACCAGTGCGTAAGTGAATGCAAAGTGTTCGACTGTAATTGGACATCGGCTCACCGATTTCCCCCTCCGAGCCGACATCCACTGCATCACAACTCACATTTGTCGCTTACAGCACCTGTAATTTATATATATATATATATATATATACGCCTGTGAAAAAGTGATTGAAGCTGATATTACAGGTCAGGTCCTATAACACTGCATATCCTTTGGACTTTGATAATAATCCCAGAAACACCGGCCCATATGTAGCAGCAATATTCAATGAACAGTCGAAACGTAGACTAATAAATATGTAAAATAGATTCTGGTGATAAAAGTTGTCAGGACACTACACACTCTATTAACTTATATAAATAAACAGCAAACCTAGAAATTTGGTTCGATATAATCATTTCACTTCATGTGAAACGGGAAAAGTTAGCCCTAAAAGACACAATGAGTCACTCGGCTGACGGTTAGCATAAAAGATCCATGAGACGATTAAAATGGAGGAGTTTCTTTTTGAAGGCGTTAAAATTTACAAGCCATTTCTTGCCCTAGTTAACAACAGATTGATTAATACATTGAATGTATTGTTAAAAAACATTTTTATGAGCATGAAATCTAGATATTTGTAACTTTTGGGACGTTGTTCGAAGTTTGATTTTCAAATTCTTGCTGCTCAAATCAACCGAAACCAATACGGAAGATCGATATCGATTAAATTTGATGCGTTTGAGTCAAAAATTGAAGAAAAAATGGCTGCTGTACGATCAGAAACAGGAAAAAGTGACTTTGTAACATGACAACGCTAGCCAACATGTTGCAAAACAGGT
>JBBBDQ010000341.1:65000-112500 GCA_037127315.1 Ascarosepion bandense | reverse complement strand
GTTGAAGGTAGGCGTAGTTAGTTGTCACGTGATTCACATTGGCATGGAACGAGAAAGAAGAAGAAAACAAAGGGATTATCAAGAGGGAAATACAAAGAAAGAGGGAGGGAGTGAGACAACGGGAGAGAGAGAGAGAGAGAGGAAGGGAGGAAAAGAGGACGCGATGTAAAGTTATTAAAATGTTTTGACTAACCAGCGAGAAGATTCAGAAACCACAAACCTTTGAAAGTTGCGAGGGGGTGCTGAAAGTTTACCGACCTGACTTGCTTTAACAAATTAGTTTGATAATTTTTCACTAAAATACTGAATTTTAAAACTGGCTTGTCAACAACCCCAGTGCATATGGATACATTAAACGACTGCCGAAAAAGGACAACAGCGGTGGCTCAAACGAAGACCTGATCAGATGATGATCCTGCGTTGAGTTGCGGTTTTGGACTCATGGTATCATAACCACTAAGCTACGTCACACCAAAATTAACACGCGATACGAGAAATTTTGGTTGGTTCCATGTCACAATGCAGGAATTTCAGATAAAAGATGTAATATCTTCCCCCCAGTCTTGAAACCTATCTCATAATTTGTTATTAAAGAGAAATAGTCCAATTTTTTTTTTTTTTTTTTTAATCATATCACCCCAAGCAAGGCGATAACGCCACTGATGCGCAGGGGGCTACGTAAGGGTAAAAAGAATGGAAAAGAGAAAGCCGGAAACCGCATCCTAAACAGGAAACAAGGGATGAGCCTCTTCACCTGTTCAATAGATGTGGGTGGAGTGTGAACCGGGCGATAGTTTAGTCTATCTACTCCAATTATAGTTTAACACCAAGAGTGAAAAAGGAATATGACATTGGCATCTAAAATTATATATATATATATATATAGAGAGAGAGAGAGAGAGTGAGAGAAATCTTTAGTATGTGTCGTCACAGGAGTAAATTTAAATTGCAATAATTCTCTCTTTGTTCCATTTAGTCACAATAGATTTTTTTAAAATTTGGTGTAGCAGTAATTTTTTCCCTCCTACCTACCACTACTAACCCAATGGTAATGGTCAAGCCACAAGCCTCCTACTATCACAAGAGAAATTACTACTAAGATTCCTCTAGCTTAACGCTATAACAGCAAAATTCACACTATGCTGTATATAAACAAAATAAAACCGAGACTTAACCGTAAATCAGTCCTCAGAAGTGAGAACATCATAATGGTGTCCTTACTAAACTTCGAAGTCGTCATAAACTTGCTCAGTTAAAGGGACAAACTTTTTGTGCCTATCAACGCTCTGTCTCTACCCGATATCGAGCACTTTACAGTAAAAGAAAAAAACCTGCTTGCCAAAATACTTCTTAAAAATATACAAACCACTGAAAAAGAACAACTATAGCGCTAAAGATTATAACAATTCAACTCTTCCCGCCCCCAGCCAAGGTTTTGGAACGCCAAAACCAATTCTTTTGTTTTGTTGTTCACTGAAGACATTGAAGTTTCATATAAATAATGAATATGAGTCAAGAGGTCATAATTTCAGCTTTTATTTCCTGGTATTTACATTTAAATGTGTTAAACAGCTTAGGACATATCCCTATTTGTATTTGACCACCCTATTTTAGGTCAAAGAAAAGAACAGGTAATCTTAAAATAAATCTTTAACAAATACTTTCACGTTTTCTGACCCAGTGAACTTAGCTCACTGTTGACCCCTATATATAAATTTACTCGAGCCACAAGATTAGTAGCTAGATCCTACCCTTTTACTTTGAAACCAATAAAATGTAAACGTAAATTCTACTCTAACAAATTCTTTTCTCGCACTTCCCGCCTGTTGAATTCCTTTCCGGTTACTTACTTCCCCGACAGCTAGAATCTCCAACAATTTAAATGTAAAGTCAATAGTCATCTCATATTTCACTAACTGCATCCTCTCTCTCATGCTCCTTTGTTCCTCCACTCCACTCTCATCAGTATTCTCATCCTTCTCTTACCCACTTCCTAACATCTCCAATAGCCTGTCAGTCATTCTCATAACTTTCTTCCTATGTAACCCCCTGCAAAACAGTGGCAGTAAAATGCCTTGCTTGGGACGATATGATTATAAGAATTTAAATGTAAAGTCAATAGTCATCTCCTATCTCACTAAACAGCATTCTCTCTGTGTGTCCACTTCATTCTCATCAGTATTCTTATCCTTTTCTTACCCACTTCCTGACACCCCCTATAACCTGTCACTCTTTCTCATAACTTTCCTCCTATACATATTTACCCCTGATAAATTCCTTAGTTGTGTTGGTAGCATGTTTCGGGTTATAGTTCTACTGCATGATGAACTTCCACCCGATTATTTTGGAAACATTTCTCTGTAAATTGGCAGAGAAGATGATTCAGTTCACTTCTGAATTCATTATGATGCTAACATCTTGACTTACAACATCAATAAATATGAAAGCGCCTGTTCCAGAAGCAGATTCTTTCTTTCCCTACACTTTTACCTTTCCATCACCTCGGTGGAGATTAAGTTTGAGTTTTGTTTAATGGCATATCAACCTCTGCGGGTTATTTAATACCAAAAAGGTAGGGTTTTAATGCATTTTTTTAAATGTTTGGTTATAGTGAGAAAGTTGATTTATTCACATTTTGACGAACATTTTTTTTATTTTAGAAAACTGAAGATGTCTTCTACTTTTGTATTAAAATTTACTTTTGGTAGTAATTTATTTTCCTTCAAAAATGTATTATAGTAATATTTTTCTTAAAATATGACTTGTTGGTAATATTTTTTTCTTCAAAAATGTATATTTTTCTATGAAAGTCTATTTTTATGTATATATTTCTATAAAGGTCTATTTTTATACTTTCATAGTGTTTTGACTCCCGTTTGGAGATTAACTAATTTCCCATAGCTGGGACCCTAACAGGTGCTACCACACCGGGTCAGGGTGGATCTGGGAACAACAGCATGGCTCTGATTGATTTTCTTTTTTTACCTTCAAAAGTGCTTTCTTTTCGTCCATAGCCAGCATTCTCGTCTTTATGTTGGTCTATCCTATTTCAGAAGACATACAGTCTTTGCAGGCAAAATGTAAGGCTAAAACCAAGAGTAGTCATTCAGAGATTTACTTAATGCTTAAACAATCAATCTAAAATGCAACACCTCGACAACAAGAAACACCTGCCAGTCACGTATCCAAATAGTTTCACTCCCTTGAAAAATGGATGGGCTCAAACAAAAATAGGTATCTCCTAAGTTGTTTAACACATCTAAATATAAATACCAGAAAAAAAGTAACTGAAATTCCGAACTCTTTTCTCATATTCATCTTTTGATCTTAAACTCAAATGTCTTCAGTGAACAACAAAATCAAAGTAATTAGCCTTGCGTTTCTTATACGTTTGGAGAGGACTGTTTTTCGGTCAATAGTAAACTAGGAAACATCTAAAAACAAAATAGAAAGGCCAGAATTACATCCGGGAGTGAATTCTCAAATGACATATAAATGAAATAAAACACAGAGCAAGCTCAACCGTCGCCAGAGAGAAACTAAACGAGCGTAATTAACACATCGCCAGACAAACGACAAGCGATCGCTATTATTGTTTCTGTCTTTGTCTCTTACCTCTCACCTCCTTCCTTTTTATCATTCAATCTGAGCAAAAACTTCAAAGACGATCATACACAACAGTAAACGCTCATACATACATACATACATACATACATTCCTGCATACGTACACATAAATTCACTCTTGTAAGGACTACTACTCTTGATACACTTAACTTCTTAATACTGTTTCTTATTGAACAATAACTTCTACCAATTCATGTTATTCTTTTCCATTAATAAATTTCTATTTAAACATGCAAAAGGTGTACTTTTATTCTTCCACACATTCCAATCTCCAACCTTCTGATGATTGCGAATAATCCTAAATTGTGGCCAACTTAATTTATTATTATTATTATTATTATTATTATTATTGGAGTAGATAGTACCCACCATCACCCGTTTCTACACTCCACCCTCTTCTATTGAGCAGGAGTGGAGGTGATCGCCTTGTTTCTTGTTTAGGAAGAGGTTTCCGGTACACTTTACTTCGACTTCGGTCGTGGTTTCCGGCTTTCTCTTTTCCAATCTTTTCACTTTACTTTTTTTCAGTTTGAGTAGATAGACTGAACTATCGCCCCATTCACACTCCACCCACGTCTATTGAATAGGTGTAGAGGCTCATCTCTTGTTCCCTGTTCAGGATGTGGTTTCCGGCTTTCTCTTTTCCAATCTTTTTCACTTTTCCTTTTTGTTTTTGTTTTTTTTTTCAATTGGAGTAGATAGACTGAACTATTGCCCGGTTCACACTCCACCGACGTCTATTGAACATGTGTAGAGGCTCATCCCTTGTTCCTTGTTTAGGATGTGGTTTCCTGCTTTCTCTTTTCCAATCTTTTCACTCTTACGTTCCCCCTGCACACCAGTGGCCTTACTGCCTTGCCCGGGGTGATATGATTAAAAAAAAAAATAAAATAAACATTAACCATCCCACTACTTTTACAAGTTCCTTAGAAGGTTTGCATACTCTAAACTGGTGATATAGCCCTTTTTTTTTTAATGATAGTCAATATGTGACACCGGCCAACAAGCTTTTCATGATGGCTTCGACACAATAGGTGGTCTTCAAGTCGTCTATTACAACGGTGTTCTTCCTCACCGACGCTTTGAAATTTGATCCTGAGGAAGGCACGTTAGAATCTTGCTAGCTGTCTCTTTACTACGTTAACCCGACCGGACATGCGCGCACTATTGGGATAATAAGAACGGCACCAAAAGTAATTCGAAGAACGCCTGAATGAGTTGCGAAAAAAGTCTTTATATACAAAAACAAAAAACAAAAAAAAAACAACAACAACAAAAAAGAGATAGAATATGAGAGTCGTCAATTATCTTATCCTTACAACGGAGCGAAAGTTTTCATTTAAGAGTATTGTTTTTCTTCTCAACATTAATTCAAATTCTCGGTTGGTAACGTTTATCACTCTAATCTGAGTTTTCAAGTTGTGACTGTTCAAAATGTCTTATTCAAGATTTCCACCGAAGCTTTACGGAAATTGCCGATAAGGGGTCTTTGTGACGGCGGTGGTAAATTTGTCTTGTCTGCCTTAGCTCGGCGCAGAAACAACAACTGAAGCTGGCCTTCTGGGCTCTAGTTTTTATGCATGTCCCGAATTCTCTTGGGAAGGGAATGACGAACACGGGGTGTCCGTGCAAATCAAATCTTTAATCATTGAAGTGGCCATATTTCCAGTGATATCATTTCTTTTCGTCTTCTTCTAATTCAACTGACTACGTCAACAATCCAGCTTTTATGTTGGAAATTTTAATTCAACTTATCTCCCACAGTCATCAAATCTGACCTCTGTTGCTCTTGTCAAAAGCCCAGATACGCAAAATCTCTTTTTTTCGGCTGGCTATACTTTGTGATGTGCGTTGTGGTGCATTGGATATCGGCTCGGAACGAGAAATCGGGGAGCCGAGTTCGAATTCCAGCTGAATTCATTGCATTCACTTACGCGCAAATACCCTTGGGAAAGGTATTAATTTGCCTATTCCTTCCAGTTATGGGTTAAATAACAGGACAGATTGGGTTCTATAGCCTTGGTCGGCAACCAGTCTACCGCAGAAAGCAATGGTAACCTACTGCGGGATAATCTTCTGCCCAGTTAGTCATGTCTCTTTCGAGACATGATCGCCAAAGCGTGTATCACGTATGGCACTCAACTGACTGATACTTTGTGAAACAATGCATCTGCACACACGCAAATGTTTTAATTCATATTTATTCTCGGCTTTGTTAGAATCTACATTTTTTCTACTCATATCGGAAAATAATCTGCACATCAGTCGTACTAAACTTAGGATTACAGTTTTACACATGCAAAAATAGTGTTAAAAATAAACACAATACCTTTTCATTTCAAAATTGAGGTCATAGCATTCCCTGGAGATGAAACGACCACAGTCTTCTTTAGAAAAGGTGAGGAGGCGTGTTTTAAGTGCATGCATTGTATTTTTGCCTCTGGCTCAAAATGATGAACCTAAGACTTATCCTTGGTTTTAAGGTAACCAGCTGAATCTGCTCAAGCAATGTAAGATTTTCCCGTAATGTAGTCAGTCTGGTGCGCTTTTGACAAGGCGTTAGATGCAACACTGACCTAACAGAAGCCTTCCAAGTGCCAAAATAATTGGGAAAAATATTCTCACAATATATAATAGCACTGGTTATTTGATTTATACTCGCCTGTCATTCATCACCATATTAAACACGCTTAATGTTTTTCTAGGTGGCGTCACGTGCAGGATGCCCAGACCCTTGGTTCATATTCTCACAATATATAATAGCACTGGTTATTTGATTTATACTCGCCTGTCATTCATCACCATATTGAACACGCTTAATGTTTTTCTAGGTGGCGTCACGTGCAGGATGCCCAGACCCTTGGTTCATATTCTCACAATATATAATAGCACTGGTTATTTGATTTATACTTGCCTGTCATTCATCACCATATTGAACACGCTTAATGTTTTTCTAGGTGGCGTCACGTGCAGGATGCCCAGACCCTTGGTTCATATTCTCACAATATATAATAGCACTGGTTATTTGATTTATACTCGCCTGTCATTCATCACCATATTGAACACGCTTAATGTTTTTCTAGGTGGCGTCACGTGCAGGATGCCCAGACCCTTGGTTCATATTCAAGACTCTTCCTTGCCCTTCTAAATTTGGCTGCTCACTTTTGCACTGTCGATAAAGCTGAGGCGTTACCTTCTAATGTAACAGCTATGTCAGTATGAATATCCATGGGGGCTAAACCATTTTTTCTGCAGGTTCAGGATAACACTACAATGCCAGCTTTTATACATGTCAAGAGAAGTCTCTATTAGTTAACTGAACAGTCTGATTTCTGATGTCAGTTTGCCTAAAAATAAACAATGCATTTATTAATAATAAAATTTGAAATTGATGCAAGCAATATTTGATAGCTTTAGTATACTTTCTCCATAGTCAGTCAGTGAACTTTTTAGCTCAACGTCATATATATATATATAGATATATATTATAAAAGTGAATAAGGAACGAAGAAAATATTAACAACGTTCAAAACATTAATTTAAACAGTGTTCAATATAAAAAAAGAGCTATGAATATTTATTGTTAATTATAGTTTAGAACATGTACAAAATATAATTTGTACATGTTCTAAACTATACTATATATATATATATATATATATTTCATTAAATAATATAGACAAGTTTTTTCCATTTATTTTATGTAAATTTTTTTCATATCGTCTGATAATCTTAACACCATTATCGTTGAAAAATATCACAATATTGATACATGTTTTTTTATTTAATTCTTTCTGAGCGTTCGGCTTACATCAGCCATTATCACAGATGACAATTATACTGAGTGTATTAAATAGTTTGCGGGCGAACGACAGTAGTATAGACAGGGTTCTGAAGCCTGTAGAGGATCGTTCTCGAACTCATAACGAAGCAGCCATTCACTCCTCGCCACGATTATCACCTTTTTAAGTTGCAGGTTTTTGTTTAGAGTTTTCCTTCTCCTATATTAATTGACAAAAGATAAAAACGCGATTGAAATTAAAAAACAAAGACGTTGAAAAAGAACATGAGGAAACCTAGCTGAGTTCGAAAAATCTACTATAGGAACAAACTCCTGAACAAAAAATGAATCCCCAGGTCCCTACAACCGTGATAACCCTAATAATGTCCCTGCAAAATATATAACTAGATTCACAACCATTCATTTATGAGGAGTACAACCTCGTTATAACTGCATTCTATGAAACGTTGCACAAACCTCAGAAAATCATCACTCGCCAAACATGAAGTTTAGTGAGAAAAGATTGGAAAAACAACTAGAAAGTAGATTTACGAAAAAAAAACAGACATTGTAAGGACGTACTTCATAAGAAATAACCGACCGACATTAAAGAAATGAAAAGAACTGCAACTAGAATAGGTGAATCAACAGAACATGAAAATTACTGACTTGACACAAACCACAGATCATAATGAAGGAACTGAGACAAACACCAATCCCAGTAAAGATAATGTTGAAACAGTTAAAAGAGCGTGACCTTAGACGCTCACAAGACGGAAATAAAACGTGTCCAAAACACATTCAACAGAATAATGTTTTTCGAAAAACTAGAACAAAAAAAGGTTATGAGACGTACAATTCAAAATCAAATATTGAAAAGGGTGAACGAGAACAACTTCCAAAATTACAACCAACAATGCATAACCTCAAAACACTACAATGCAGCACTCAAATTAATTATGGATGATGTCATGAGTTATTTTCAGAGGAGGCTCTAGGCCTCGAGCCTTTTCTTGAAATAACTCAGGCTTTATAAAAGAGGCTCTAGGGGAAGAATGGAGTTCATATACCTCAGTAATTGTAATAAAGGGTTCGGTTCGAAATTCCTAGCAACTGAAGAAGGCCGGAGCGTACAACGGCCGAAATGTCGTACAAAATGGCAACAAAGATGAGAACAATAGTCAGAATAGTGTAAATACTGTAAATACTTCTTCTTCTATGTGCCCTGTCCCTTCAGGACGTTGGCGATCATGTCCTTCCACGTTTCTCTATCCCTGGTGACTCTGAGTACGCCTTCTCCTGTTACACCATGCAATCCTCGTTCGGTCATCCACCTCATTAGGTCCTTCAAATATGTTATCCGTCGCTTACCCCTGTCTCTTTTTCCCTCTATCTGGCCTGTTAGTATCAGTTTCTTCAAGCCATCCTTCCTCATTGCGTGTACCAGGAACTTCATCTGTCTCTTCCTGATGCTCAGTATTAATTTTCTTTTTGTTTCCATCATTTCCAAGACCTCATCATTGCTCACGTGCACGATGCATGATATTCCTTCTGTAGAACCACATTTCAGTTGCTTCAAGTTTTTCCTTCATCTTTGATGGTATTGTCCAGCATTCACTGTCATATTGAAGGACGGACATCACATAGCAATCCATTACTCTCTTCCTAGCTTCTAGCAAAATTATCCTGTTTCTTAATACTTTACTCAACATCTGGAATGCTTCCTTCGCCATGCCAATTCGCCTTCAGATCTCGGTGTCGCACTTTCCGTCTTCTATTATAACGCTTTGTATTTGGCATTTTGGGCTGCCCTTTTTACTGATGACCATGCATTCGGTTTTCGTGCAGTTTATTTCTAGTCCATTTTTGTTACTTTCTTCTGCTACCTTCTGTAGGAGGTCTTGTAGTTTCCTTGATTTTTTTTTGTTAAACTGATCGAAACAAAATAGGTGACAAGAAAGTTAAGAAGGTAAGAAAAAAAAGAGAATGAGAAAAAAGGAACCTGAATATGAAAGAGAAAGAAAGGTTAGTAATTAAACAAAGAAGGAAAAGAGTGAAAGAGAGAAAAACCAAGAAGACAATAGGAAATATACAAAAAAGATCACGATCCATAATATGAAAAAAAAAAAAAATAGAAAGAAAATGTAGCGAAAAAGAAATTTAAAATAGGCAAAGAAAAGATAGAAAAGAAAATAAGTTTTTGCCGGCTAAAGTATGGGCCGACCTTAATACCTCGGCGACAGTATGGCTCGGAAGTATAAAAAGTTGTTTGTAAATAAAATGAAAGACGAAGATAAAAAGTAGTCATCGACCGTATGTAATTATTCTATCGACACAAAAGGCAATACATGCTTCCGTCTGGGTGGCATATAATGGAGTAATGGTTAGCGTGATAGTCGTTGACGGTGTGCTGAAAAGTTCATAGGCTTACTAAGAAGGAGAGATGTAAAATTTTTCAACTCTTCTTATTAAGAATTGCATTATAACTTTGCAGGTACGAGGCTGGTCAGAAATTTTCATAGACTGACTATGAAGGAGGGATGTATAGTGGGTTATCCGTTCTAGCGAAGCGTAGTTGTGTGTTGAAACAGATTAACTGAATTTGACCTCGTTAGTAGATAGCCCACTATAAGGGGGTATAAACAAAAAAATCAAATGGAGTATAGAAACAACATTTATATATACACGGATATCAATTAAGCGTTTTATTTTTTACAAATAAATTAATGTCTTTAGGATGGGTTCAGAGGACGTTAAAATGTTCATGGCAGTAAATGCCGAAAAGAGAGTTTGTGCGTATTTATGTGTGAGCGTTTGTCAGTTAGGAATGTCTTAGATGTCTCTGCTCCGTTGGTCGGGTACATGGCTCAGGGGACAGCGAAGAAGAAGGTGAAAGAGAAAGGAGAGGCGAGCATAGTATGATCGCTTGACGAGGTCAATGGACGTGCAAATTACGCTCGTACTTTCTCAAATGGCGATGCGTACTGTGTCGGCTTTTTATTTCGTCTTTGTGGGTCCCAGCAAGTCATTTGCGAATTCACACCCGTATTTAATTCTGGGCTTCCACGATAAATAAAATTCACGTAGGCTCGCGAAAAGGAATTTGATATTTATTAATTTTTGGTTTTTTGCCGGAACATATGCGTGGAGCCGGGTGTGCAAAGACCAGTTTTGGTCATTTGCTTTCTGGATCTCAGAGGGTAAACATCCAGTCCCTCGCTTTGCTCGGGATCACCACAGATGCTAAAGATGTGAAATATTGCATGATATAATCTCAACTCTTTCTTTTAAGAATTGCGTTGTTTCCTTCCATTAAACTGACATCTGAGAATCCCAAGATAAATTCTATTAAAAAATGAACAAACTTGTATACAATTGTATTATCAAGAACCTGACTAAAAAGGTTTTGGTTTGATTTGATTTGTTTT
The DNA here is from genome assembly GCA_037127315.1 of Ascarosepion bandense. Lineage (NCBI taxonomy): Eukaryota > Metazoa > Mollusca > Cephalopoda > Sepiida > Sepiidae > Ascarosepion > Ascarosepion bandense. Next base: position 101,665 of record JBBBDQ010000341.1, on the reverse strand, counting down.
ACGGCATATCTACCTCAATAGGGGTATTTAATGCTGACAAGATTTTTACAATATATTTGTATGAAGAGAATATATATATTTTGTAAGAAATCAGTTAGTAGGTTTATTTAATGCTTACAAGAGTTTTACAATAGATTTGTATGAAAAGAATATATATTCTTTGTAAGAAATAGTTTTGTTGATCAGCCTTCTTTGACGTATTTTTAAAGTGGTTATTGTAAAGTCAAATGTATTCCTGGTATGTATTTTTTCCAAAAAACATATTGTTCGTAATATTTTATTTTCTGTCAAAAAATCATTGCTGGTAGTATTTTTTCCTTAAAAAATGTATTCCTGGAATTTTTCTTATAAAGGTTTATTTTTATACTTTCATAGTGTTTTGACACAAGTTTGAGGATAAGCTATTTGCCCATAGTTAAAACCCTAACAGGTATTAACACCCCGGTGGATCTGTGAACAACAAATTAAGAGGTGGTTCCATTGACCTCACAACCTCCCAATCAGAAGCCTTGCTGCCGGATGCAGTTTATTGTCATACCAGGAACAGCAAAAAAAAAAAAAAAAAAAAAGAAAAAAAAAAGGCTTTGCCCCCAAGTTCATTCCTGCTTAAATGATTGCGAGACGCTCTTGGTTTCTCAACGGAGCAAGAGTGGGTTGCTGAATTTAGAAGAAGAAATAATCTTGAAGATGACCCAATGACTGGACATTCTCTAAGTGTCACCACCGCGGAAAACATTCAACACATGGTGCTGGATGAGAGGCTATAAAAATCAAATAACTAATGCCTTTAGCATTTCCCTTGAGAGAGTTGAGAATATTCTACACATTGAACTTGAACACGACGAGCCATACTGATAACATCACGAGTACATCTATTGTTTTAGTCCCTTCCGTTTACTTGCTTTCCCGACAGCTACAATCTTCAAGAATTCAAATGTAAAGTCAATAGTCATCTCCTATCTCACTAACTTGCATTCTTTCTCTCATGCTCATTTCTTCGTCCACTCCAGTCTTATCAGTATTCTCATCCTTCTCTTGCCCTCTTCCTTACACCCCGTGTAACCTGTCACACTTTCTCATAACTTTCCTCCTATGTAACCCCCTACTCAACAGTGGCAGTAAAATGCCTTGCTTGGGGTGACACGATTATATAAAAAAAAAGGAAAGGTACACTAGCGGCCATAATTATTAGGCAACCCCAGATTAAAAATGATGTATTTCATACTATTTTCAGTATTTATTGCCAAGTGGATAATTCTAAATGAGAATAGAATGATTCTTTCGTTATTGTTACTTTGCAAAATTTTAAAAAGCAGCCAGTAAGTCTTTGCTTCGACTAGCCAATAAGAAGAAGAAGAGACTAGCATGGCGAAGCGAGCACAAAAACTGGACACCAGAACATGGAGCACATATTGTTTTACAGTATTAACAAAAGAACCATTTTATTTTCATTTAGATTTACCCACTTGACAATAAATACTAAAAATAGTATAAAATACATAATATTTTTTTAAACTGGTGTTGCCTAATAATCATGGCCGGTAGTGTAGATGCAGTTGGCTTCATTGAAAGCTTCTTAACCCAGAATGAGTGTTGAGCGAATCATTTTGAACCAGAGACGATATATAAAGTGGAAACATCTCTCCTCAAGATTTTTTATAAATGATTCAAGTATCCAACATTATATTATTAGGTAAGAGAATTAATTTAACGGACCATCATTTTCAAGGTCATTATTTTGGTCAAATTAGTTTTACTGGAAAAAAATTGACTTAAGGCATTTAATTTTAAATGCCTTATCCTCTCTATTATGAAACAGAGACGATATATAAAGTGGAAACATCTCTCCTCAAGATTTTTTAAAAATGATTCAAATATCCAACAGTATATTATTAGGCAAGGGAATTAATTTAACGGACCGTCATTTTCAAGGTCATCATTTTGATCAAATTAGTTTTACTGGAAAAAGTTGTCATAAGGCATTTAATTTTAAAGGACTTATCCTCTCTATTATGATAAAGACCATTGTGTATTTATTTTTATACGGACACTGAGATTGACACCAAAGGCGCAGCAGTCTGTTTTATGCTTGTACGAAATCTTTAGGCCATGACGATAGCCTTCAAGTATGAAACAGACGGTCAACGCTCGGTGTTGATCCCGGTGTCCCCTTTTATATGTACCTTTACATACGCTATATCTAAAATATCGACTACATTTATGCATAAATTTTAGATTACATTAAAATAATATTTTCTTCTGCTTCGATGAACTTAGATCACTGATGCCCCCTAGGTACGAATTTGCACGAAATACTAGATTATCAACTAGGTCCCACCCTTTTACAGTGAAACCGATAAAATGTAACCGCAATTTCTACTCCAACAGCTTCTTTTCTCGCACTTTCCGCCTGTGGAATTCCTTTCCACATATTTGCTTCCCCGACAGCTACAATCTCCAGGAGTTTACATTTAAGGGCAATAGACACCTAACACACTAACTCGCATCCATTCTCTCAAACACTCTTCCTATGTACATCCTTACCCGTCTATCACCCTCTTTCTGACATTTCCTATATCTAATCACTCTCTCAGCACCTTCCCCTATGTAACCCCCTGCGCAATAGTGGCAGCCTTACTTGGGTGAAATAATTTAAATTATATATATATATATATCAGCTTTTTTTCTGTATCATTCTTAATATTTTGTAATATTTAATATTACATTACTAAAATCCACTTGGATTATTTACCAACGTAAGTCTTACGATAGATTATTTGACATCACACACACATATGTGTGTGTGTGCTTTATTTAGGGTTTTACATGAATGTCCGGGTAGATAGTTAGGTGACACTTGGGATAACTTTTGCTATGACAGCTTTTCCATGTACCAATGCCTTTCCCATCTACACATCGTGATGTGGTGACCAGCAATATGAAATGGACAACCCAAAACTTTTAGCTGACATGTCAATCTTCTGCCAAGGTCAGACAAGAACAAGACTGTTAACATATATCCTATTTCCAATTTTGTTGCCACTTGATCTCCAAAATTCACTAATTTATTCCTTTACTTGTTACTAGCAGTATAGCCCTGCGTTGCTCGGGTGTAATGAAAGTGTTAAAAGTAATCCATGGTTCTGGAGCTCAGACTCTTTGGACGTTGGCACGAAAGACTAAAAAGTTTCCAGTTATAGCGAAACCGTAGACTGAAAGAAAAATGAATTAATGTAAGTAAAATTTTGATTTCCTGGTATCGATTTATACATATATAGATATATTATCGATTCTCTCCACTATTGCATGAACTGCAACCTTGAAAATTCAGAATGTCGTTTCTTATGTCTTTGTCTATGAGTGTATCAAATTTGATCAAAATCAGACCACTCTTTCTATAAACCGATTTTTTCAATTATCGATATTTATCGGGGGTACCTTGACACAAAACCTGGCTACGAACACTCGCAGACGCTTAAAGTACAACTGTGTAAATTTTCAAGAAAGTCGGTTCAGCCATTTCGGAGTCTATAGGTAACGGATACTCACACAGACAGACACAGTTTCATTTCTAAATAAGTTTAGATTAGATTAGATTTTCCTTTCTTCAAAGAAGACCAATCTTTGATAAGAATTACAGTACTTCGTTATATATATATATATATTAGTACTGTGCAAAAGTATTAGGACAAGAACTGTTTTATCTTTTATGAGACATCAACATAAAGTTTAAAATCACGCCTGTCCTAACACTTTCGCACACTACCGGTAGTAGCGGTTAAGAAACCATTGTTGCTTAAAGTAAACGTAAGAAAGCGCTTAGAATTTGCAAAACAACACTGGAATTGGACGGTAGAGCAGTGGACAAAAGTACTCTGGAAAGACGAGTCAAAATTTGAACTTTTTGACTCTAAAAGGAGACTGTATGTTAGGCGGTGATCAAATGAAAGGTACCTTGCAAAATGCATTACGCCAACAATGAAGCATGGAGGTGGAAATATTCTTGTTTGGGGTTGCTTTAGTGGCCAGGGAGATGGAGACCTGAAGACAATTGATGGACAGATGGATAAAAAAAAATATATCACCAGATTCTTATCCTCCATGGTGTCCCATCTGGGATACGTTTAATAGGACAGGATTTATTTATCAACAAGACAATGACCCTAAAGATACTTCAAACCTTTGTAAGAATTATTTAACTAAAAAGAAAGAGGAAGGAAGGCTTCAGAATTTAAATTGGCCCCGACAAAGCCCTGATCTCAATCCTATTGAACATCTATGAGATATTTTTGATAAAAAGTTTTATAAATTTAATGTTACTTTGAAGACACACTTTGGGAACAAATACAAGCTGCTTGGCAGAAGATACCATTAGATACATTGAAGAAGCTTGTGATGTCAATGCCTGAAAGAATGAAGGCTGTAATTAAAGCAAAAGGCTATGATACTAAATATTAAATTTATTTTGTAAAAAGTATTTTTTCTTGTTAAAGCATTTGTTAAGTAAATCAAATAAAATTACTTTAATTAAATTATTTATTTTCTGGCAATATGCCTCATGAAAGATAAAATAGTTCTTGTCCTAATACATTTGCACAGTACTATATATATATATATATATATATATGGTGATGTCAATTTTTCATTGCTACACGGAATTATCACAAAAACTAATTTGTGCAAGAGGATATATATTTAATCATCGTTTAACGCACACACACACACACACACACACACACACACACAAACAAAATGAAAAATTGACATAACCATATAATTATATTATATTAAGCTCTATAATACTTATTATATTGAGCACTGTTTTTAATAAAATAAATGCCAGAGTACTCAAAATATAAAAAAAACCTCGAGTCCTCTTCACTTGGAATTATATATATATGTGTGTGTGTGTGTGTGTGTGTGTGTGTGTGTGTGTGTGTGTGCAACTAAATTAAAAACGGCGTCTGGAAAATAGAAAATAAACCGAAGAGAGAGAGAGAGAGAGAGAGGGAGACACACACACACACACACACACACAAACAGACTATGTGTATACATCAATGAAAATATGTGTGTGTGGTATATACGTGTACTGAAGAATACATAAATATATGTATGTGTGTGTGGAGATAGATAGATAAACAGATAGATAAATAGATAAAGAAAAGGAAAGTGAAACAGTAGCAGACCGTTAATTGCAACCATTGTTAATATAAACACAAACTGCAGACAAGTCTGCAGTGAAATATGAGAAAACTTTTCAGAGTTCATAGACATGAACGCAATAAAAGCATCAATATTCAAATTGGAATGTCTCAGAAACGCTTATATATTCAGAGAATAGAGAAAAATTTTAATCAATTGTAAATCGCTTAGTAATTTTACCTACACTCGCCAAATAAAATCACTCATTTATCACCAGGGACAAAAATATACTGACTCTATATAAAGAGAAAAGATGGAAGAATATTGCATTTGTAAGACTTTGTTTAGTCTGTTTTAATTGGGCTTAAACATAACAGAGTGCAGACATAAATAAGCTCAAAACACTAAAGCAATAGAACAACAAACGACGATCATTGATGCATTTTGCAAGACAAATAGAGATTGTATGTTTACGCAGAGGACAGCTGAATAAAGAAATATATTTTATTATCATAGTTCAGAATAAATGTATTAGAAATGGCTTAATTCTAAAAATTAGTAAATGCCGCTTTTGGAAATAAAGAAACTAAACTAGAAATAATTTCCTCATGGGAACGCAACCAAATAGAAAATATAAGCGCTGTTACGACATTCTCACGAATATTTGACATCCGACGCACAACCCGATAAATAATAATTGATCGGTTTTCTCCTGTTCACAATGAGGTTTACAGTTAATATTTGTGAGGGCTGAGATACGAAGAAAAAGAATTTGGATGTTCATAAATGTTTTTAAATATTCTTTCTTTCTTTTTTTTGGTGAGGAGCAAATAAATTTAAAAAATTTAAAAACATACAGTTTTTGGTTTGTAAACCTTAAAAACACGAATAAAAATCATTAGTTTAAATCAAGGGACAAAAATATCAACCGTTCTTATTATTATTTTACTTTCTCTTCAATAAAATCTTCACAATCTCTTAATTTCAGTAACTTCTGCTGACTTTGTGGCCTCATCACTTTGCTCGGCGAATATATTTATATATTATAAATTATATTTTAGAACATGTACATAATTATATATATGTCCACTACAAATCGTACATTTGTTTCGATATTGAAACTTCAATGTCTCATCAGGCGGTATGTATAGGAATGGAAAGCCTCTTTTCTGAAGTTTCAATGTCGAAATAAATGTACCATTTGTAGTGGATATATATATATATATAAAAGAAATTATGAACATGTTCTAAAATATAATTTATAATAAATATTCACAGCTCTGTATATTATATATCGAGCACTGTTTTAAATTAATGTTTTGGACGTTGTAAGAATTCTTTCTTCGTTCTGTATTCACTCGGATATATATATAAGCACAAAAAGAAATAAAAAACAGAAGACGAAAACTGTGACATAGAAATCCGAAGGCACATGGGAATAGCAAAAGATTCCTGAACAAAAGCGTATTAAAAAGCAGGAACATTTTACTAGAAAACATATTTGAAATATTCTATATCTAGCAGTATAGCCCGGCGTTGCTCGGGTGTAATGAAAGCTTTAAAACTAATCCATGGTCCTGGAGCTCACACTCTTTGGACGTTGGCACGAAAGACTAAAAAGCAACAGTTGTTTCCAGTGAAAGCGAAACCCTAGACTGAAAGAAAAATGAATGGATGTAAGTCAAATTTTGATTTTTTGGTATTGATATCAAAAAAGTTTTTTTCGTCGTAAACTGAATTTTGAAGGCTAAATAAGTCCTCTGAGTAAATGGTATCATGGCTGAGACTAAGACTACAATTATACCTACTTAGAGCCAAACCCGAAGCAAAAATTAAAATAAAAGGGCTGAAAAAAAATTCAGACTTACAGGCAGATAAACACACACACACAAACATCTTGCCTTATATATATATATATATATATATATATATATATATTATCGATTTTCTGCACTATTGTAAGATCTGCAACCTTGAAACCTCCGAATATCGTTTATGTCTTCGTCTATGAGTGTATCAAATTTGATTAAAATCGGACCATTCCTTCGATATTTATCGGGGGTATCTTGACACAAAACCTAGCTAAGAACACTCGCAGATGCTTATAGTACAACTGTGTAAATTCGGAGTCTATAGGTAACGGACACACACATACACACAGACAAACAAAGTTCCATTTATAAATAAGTTTAGATATCAATCGAAACGTAGCAGTAAATAATGGAAATTTCCTCACAGATGATGATGAGACATCGGGAAACAGAAACTAAAAAACGTGGTATAAAGTGCTATGTAATATCAATAAAAAAACGTGGTACAAAGTGCTATGTAATATCATATAAGGCAGGGAATGCTGGCCAATTTCATCACATATGAAGAGACTTAAGGCAGCAGAAACAAAGAAACGTGTTATGAAGCGCTATGTAATATCAATCCTCCTGTAAGGCAGGGAATGCTGGACAATTTCATCACATATGATGAGGAGGCGTAAGGCAGCAGACACAAAGGCACATGTGTTGAACTGCTATGTAATATCTATCCTTCTGTAAGGCAAGGATTGCTGGCCAATTTCATCACATATGACGTGACGTAGGGCAACATAAACAAAGAAACATACGATGAACTGCTATGTAAAATCAATCCCCCTATGTGGCAGTGAATACTGAACAAGTTCTTCACAGATAATGAGCGGTGTTAGGGTAAAAGAAAAGAAGAAAACTGCGATGAACTGCAATGCTGATTTTACTAAAAGAGTGAAAAATCATCCTGCCCTTTTGAAACTGTCAATAAAATACGAGAATCAGCAATTCTCGGTAAACATGAAACTATCCAAAGTACTATTCTGCAAGTGTATGTGAGACTTCTGAGAATAGTGCTGCAAATCTGAGCAGGGTAAATCATAATAATGACCATTGTAAAGATTGTGATATTAGTATTATTTTGTAGCAGACATACACATTACAAACGCAGGTGTACCCCAAGGCTCCATCTTAGGTCCTACACTCTTCCTGATATACATTAATGATCTCCTTGATTCCATAAGAGCCCAAGTAGGTTTGTACGCCGATGACACCACAGTTTACTCTCGCCTCCTACAAAAATCTGGTGTAGGCGTCAAAGCTAACATCGCAGCTGAGATTGAAAAAGACCTCCAATCCATATTGGACTGGGGTAAGAAATGGCTAGTAAATTTTAATGCTTCTAAAACGAAGCTACTCTTAATTAACCATCATCGACAATCTCACCTACCTCCCATTAGTATGGACCAGGCTTGCCTCCCAGAGAGTAAAACACTACGCCTCCTTGGTCTCACACTTTCAGCGGACCTCAAATGGAATGACTATATCGAATCCATTGCTAAATCCGCTGCTATGAAAGTCGGTTCTCTGTGTAGGGTCCGGAAGTTTTTTCCTTCTAAATCTATCCTGCACATATATAAATCTACCATCCGCCCGTGCATTGAATACTGCTGCCATATCTGGTCGGGTGCCCCTGCTATTCTCCTCGGGCTTCTCGATAAGGTTCAGAGGAGGGTCTGTAATATGATAGATACCGACTTGGCAGACCGCCTGCAGTCTCTCTCCCACCGGCGCGACGTGGCTTCCCTGTGTCTCTTCTATAAATACTTTCACGGCTTCTGCTCCGATGAACTTAGATCACTGGTGCCCTCTAAATACGAATTTGCACGAGATACTAGATTAGCAACTAGATCCCACGCTTTTACAGTGAAACCGATAAAATGCAACCGTAACTTCTACTCCAACAGTTTCTTTCCTCGCACTTCCCGACTGTAGAATTCCCTTCCACACGATTGCTTCCCCGACGGCTACAATCTCCAGGAGTTTAAATGTAAGGTCAACACCTCTTAACACACTAACCTGCTCCCATTCTATCAAACACTCTTTCCATCTGCCCAACCCTCATCTTCGGTATCCTTACTCATCTGTCACCTCCCTCCTGACATTCCCTATGTCTAACCACTCCTTCTCTTTACCTTCCCCTATGTAGCCCCATGCGCAATAGTGGCAGTGGAACGTCTTGCTTGGGGTGAGATGATTAAAAAAAACATCACTGACCAACATAAATTTATCTGCAGTAAAGAAAAAGAAACGATGATTTCTTAACATAAATACCAAAAGCAGATGACTTTGTGAAATTGAACAAGAAAAAAAGAGACGTAATTGAAGGTGGTGTCTATAATGATCGGAACAGTAGGAATGAGAATTGAATTCGTTTGAACCAGCCCACAATGCTCGTCAATATCAGTAAGTTTCGCTTGCAAAAGTCCATTTTTAAACATGGATTTGAGAAAGCAGCTGCGAGTCTAGATATCTGAAAGGGTTAGGCGCCATGCATGACATCCATATAAAAGTCTCGATCTAACAAGGCTATTTAAGAACATGACTTGAGCTTTCAGGTTGATGTTTTGGTTTAGTAGCAGTTGGTGGTATTGTGCAAAATTACAACCGGCGCAGCTTTTTCCCTGTGTAATCTTTTACCACCCATGCTAAATTAAACTGATTCCTACCCCTAGGTATTTGAAGTATTTTATATTTACTAATTCTGCATCCAAAATCTTATGATGAACTCAAGTTACGCTGCCTTGATTCCATTCCCAGGTCATTGTTTCTGTTTTGGAAAGGTTTATTTTAATTTCTGTTTCTGGGAACACGTTTCTTTTTAAACATATTATGTGCGTTGTGGTACAGTGGATATCGGGGAGCCGAGTTCGAATTCCAGTTGAATCCATTGTATTCATGTACGCGCAAATACCCCTGGGAAAGGTATTAATCCGTCTCTTCCTTCCAGTTATGGGTTAAATAGCAGGACAGATTGGGTTCTATAGCCTTGATCGGCAACCAGTCTACCGCAGAAAGCAATGGCAACATACTGCGGGATAATCTTCTGCCCAGTCAGTCATGTCTCTTTCGAGACATGATCGCCCAAGCGGGTATCACGTATGACATTTAACTAACTGACTAAATATAATAGTTGGAATCATGTTTAAGGCATTTACTGGTCATAAAGTCGGGGATCAATTTTATATTGTTATGAAGTAATAAACTAATCCCCCACTAATTACTACTTAATAATATAATACATTTCTTCCCCAACTACGTATAAGTCAAATAATAGAAGAGACTGGGTTCTATAGCCTTGGTCGACAACCAGTCTACCGCAGAAAGCAATGGCAACCTACTGCGGGATAATCTTCTGCCCAGTCAGTCATGTCTCTTTCGAGACATGATCGCCCAAGAGTGTATCACGTATGGCACTTAACTGACTGACCGAGATCACCGCTAGTAAACAGGCAGTTACAGTGAGAGAAATAAGTGGGTACAGTGGGCGTCGAAGACAGAAGAAATAATGGATGAAATTCAAGGAGACAGAAGATAGCGATTTAGGTTGCATTTAAATTTTTAGAGTGTGAAGCTATTAGGGAAGCAAGTAAACGGAACGTGCGAGAAAAGATGCTGTTGGAGTAGAAGTATTGGTCACATTTTGGTCATCTGGATTCAAGGTGTTTTCCTAGAAGGTAAATGTAGCCAACATGTGCAGAAACGGGTCTCAAATTAGGCCGGTATATTCGTTGGCATGAACCCAGCTGGATTTAAATATGCATGCACTAGAAAATCAAATCAGAGATAGCTGCATAAACACTCGATTGTCGAAGGAGAAAGGTTTTTTCCTTACATCCTAACAGGAATAAGATCGAACGTTCGAGCTTTCCAAAAAAACACATACCATCGATGCGGTCGACGTTATTCTGTTGAAGATTAAAATGAATAAAGAGTTAATTTGTATATGAAACGTTTAGTGTTGCATTGTTATCGAACGTTGTTCAAAGAAGGCGACATAAGTTAATGGTAATAGAATGTTCAATTTTCATTGACATAGAAATTCAAAAAAAGGTCAAGCAAAAACGAAATGTAAGCGATGTAAACGATTCATTTTAAAAAGTTTTTTGCATGGTTGTTAGAAAATTGCACAGGGAATAAGCTGCGCCAGTTGTAGTTTTGCACAATACAACCAACTGCTACTAAACCAAATGTCCCTTCAAAAAGGTCAGCAGCGAAATAATTGTTGGATGAAATCGCTAAAAACAGAGAATTGTGATCAATTGAATAAACATTGTTCTTCTTTTATGTGCCATTTCCTTTCAGGACGTAGGCGATCATGGCTTTCCACATCTTCCTGACCCTGGTAGCTCTTAGCATGCTTTCTCCTGTTGCACCATGCAACCCTCGTTCCGTCATCCACCTGATCACTTCCTTCAAATATGTTATCTGCTGCTTTCCCCTGTCTCTTTTCCCCTCTATCTGGCCAGTTAGTAACAGGTTCTCCAAGCTCTCCTTCCTCATTGCATGTCCCAGGAACTTTAGTTGTATCTTCCTGATGCTCAGTATTATTTCCTTTTCGTCTCCATCCTTTCCAAATCCTCGTCATTGATCACATGCTAGGCCCATGATATCTGCAGCATCCTTCTGTAGAACCACATTTCAGCTGCTTCAAGTTTTTCCTTCATCTACGAAGATATTGTCCAACATTCACTGCCATATTGAAGAACCGACATCACATAGCAATCCAGTACTCTCCTCTTTGTTTCTAGTGAAATTGTCCTGTTTCTTAATATTTTACTCAACTTCTGGAATGCTTCTTTCGCCATGCCAATTCGCCTTCGGATCTCTGTGTCGCACTTTCCGTCTTCTGTTAAAACACTTCCTAGGTATTTAAATTTCTGATTGTCTTTGAAAATAATGCAAAAGTCAGCACTTTTCATTGATATAGAAATCACAAGCGATGCAAATCATTTTTTAAAGGAAAAAAAAAACAGAAGAAAAGCTTCATACCATATCAATTATCGGGATCTGACAAAAGATATCTAATTAGGATTATCTTTGTTATCGCCAAACTGTTCAATACTGTAAATAAAGAATAAAGAAAAAAAAAGTCAAACTAACGGTTCGAACAAACAATATGTAAGTCCAGCCAATGATTCTTTTCGTTAACACAAACTTGTTCAATAAATTTGATAAAAAACATTCTACTCTCTGTCTATCACTTTGAAAATAAATTTCCATCTTTTATCTATTTCTTCAGTTTTAATTTTTTCTTTTTATTTATATATATATTGATCGATTATCTTTTTTACATTGCAACCATTTTTGTTTACTGATTATCGTTTGTTTTTCTTTTCATTTCTTTATATATTTTTCTTATCTTTTCATTGGCCAACGTAAAACTGTTTGTAATCTATTTATGCAACTCGTAAAATCAAAGATGGATTTTATTAAGCAAATAAATCAAAACATTAATTTATACAAATAATTCTGGCAGGTTAAACAAGATTATAAGACGCACTTTTTCCCTAAAAATACCTTGAAAAATACTTGTGCTTCTTCCACAACGAATGTTACCACCATGGCATGGAAGTTAGTGAGGATTATTATATATATATATATATATGTGTGTGTGTGTGTAAACGGATGTTTTCTGGTGCTGTAAATATCGGCTCGGAATAAGAAATCGGAGAGCCGAGATCAAATTCGAGTTGAATTCGTTGCATTCACTTACGTGCAAATACCCTTGTGAAAGTTATGGGTTAAATAGAAAGACAGATTGGCAAATAGTCTACCGCAGAAAATAATGACAATCTACTGGGGTAAAATCTGTTGCCCATTCAGTTATATTTCTTTCGAAACATTATCACGTATGGCACTTAACACACACACACACACACACACACACACACACACACACATATATATATATATATATATATATATATATATGACAGAAAATCTAAGCAAGAGCCAACAACCGATCACGGTTTCGCCTAACGGTTCGTCAAGGAAATTGGCCGGTTGTTGGCTCTTGCTTAGATTTTCTGTCTTTGTTTGCTCTACTTTCGTATTGAGCGCTTTAGTGTTAGGGTTTTCGTCTTGGGCTTTTTTTTCTTTCTTACGAGTGCTTGACTTTTTGTTCATGTACTTCGTTTGTTTCTTTTTTTGTTTCCCCTTATTTTCCCTCCGTGTTTGTTCTCGGTGTGTTATACAAGATGATTTAAATTATAGCTTGATTAATACTAGTTTTGGTAGAGTTAGTTCTCTTACTATTGGTATTGTTGTTGCTATAGTTAATATTATATATATATATATATATATATATATATAGGCTATTCCTCAGTAGAGACTACAATGATGGTTCAACAAACTCTATCAACAACAGCAGATGGATATGAATTTTGTAAAATTACTTTTGGATTGCTGATGACCACTTTCACTACAGCCACTGTTGGTTGCCCTTTCTACATGAATAATGGTTAACGATATTGGCTTGTTACCCATCACCTTTAATAATAATGACATTTCTTGAGAGATTAACAAGAATAACGTGAATTGCATACCTGTAACGGGACGAACATGTTAAGTTCGTAGCCTAAATTGTAAGGAGGAGCAATACAGACAGACACGCAAAATAAAAGTATACGCCGAGCTCATAGTTAACAAACATTGACATTACGCGCATTCCCTAATCCCCATTAAAGGGGGAACATTCGTTTTGAAAGCGTCGGATGCACCCACCAGTTCATTGCAGTTGTCAATTTACACACGGTCGGAAGAGCTTCGATCTGATGCGGCACCGCGCAACTCTCTCGTAAGATATTGAAAAATTACTGTAAGATGTTTGGCGCCGGCTCCTCTTCAGGCCAAATATTTACATCACTTTTGTCGTTCTAGACATGAATCAAAATTAGACGTCAGCGGTCGGGAGTCAAATTCGCATATTCTTGGCTAGGTCTGGGGGGGGGGGGGGTTCGGAAATGTTTTATTGAACTTTTCCAGTTAATAGAAGGGCGTTGATTTCACGGAGATTCTTATTTGGTTTACTTCTCAATCAACGTCCGGAAACATATTCACGGAATTGATTTTGAACGTTTGATCTCCTAATCTGTGTCGATATGTTAAGAAATGAAGCCATGCCAAAAGTGCGTAGGCAGAAAGTGTATTTATGGCGGGAAAATGTAACGATGTTAAAGAAAGCAGTGAAGCGTCAAGGAAAACAAAGGAAAGGAGAAAGTCGGGAGAAGATAAGAAAATAAGGAAATAAAATTCAAGATTGACGAAGAAAAACGAATATTAATAAAATGGAATAATAATAATAATAATAATCTATGTGATGCGTCTTTTAGGACTTGGGAGAACAAGGCTCTTCACAACATCCTCTCATTTGTATCGTTTGTTATGGGTGCAGTGGATATTGACTCGGAACGACAAATCGGGGTGCTGAGTTCGAATTCCAGCTGAATTCCTTGCATTCACTTACGCATAAATACTCTTGGAAAAGGCATTAATCCGTCTCTTCCCTCCAGTTATGGGTTAAATAATAGGACAGATTGGGTTATATGCAACCAGTCTACCGTAGAAAGAAATGGCAACCTAATGAAGGATAATCTTCTGTCCAGTCAGTCATGTCTCTTTCTGGACATGATCACCCAAGTGTGTATTACGTATGGCACTTAACTGACTATCTAGATTGGCATCTGACTGACCTTTTCATAATTAATTTTAACCTCTGTTCTGCCATTCATTGACAAAAGCTCGTTTGGTAGGTTACACGCTGTTATCTCTGTTCCATCAGAACGTTGGCGGTTATGGTTCTCCACAATTTCCTCCCACTGCCAGTTCAACTTTTGCCATCCATTTACACATGTATAACATAGGTATGTTACCCGCTGTCTCAACCTGTTCAATCAGGACGTTGGCGGTCGTGGCTCTCAACAATTTCCTCCCAATCTTTTACTATTATTGCCAGTGTTGTATATCTTAGTCACTGTGGAATTTTGCCAGAAAGTGTATTATGCATTCTGCGCAAGGAGATGTCGCGGAGTACGGAGTGCAAACTGTGTTATTGTTTTGACAGAGAGAGATCAAGTAGGCGCAACGCTCGAGGTGGGACCCGGTTTGGTAGAAATACCAGATGTCAATGAATTAACGATTTAAGTGACGTCAGCGAGTCAGTTTGAGAGTTGACTTTAGCAGTTGCAGACAGAAGTCAAGTCGCCAAATCGTGCGCGTGCCTACCGCCGACTGAACCCCAACTCTACCACTCGTCACTGAAGAAAAGAGTAAAAAAACAAAAAATACTGACTATTTTTTATATGTCGCTATTTTTTATCAGCAAAGCCAAAATTATCTTCAATTTGAAATTGAACTGGTGTTATATATCAATTCGAGGAAGAGTAGACTGAACCCAAAAATATCTTCAATTTTGGGTTTAGTCTACTCTTCCTAGAATCGATATATAACACCAGTTCAACTTCTGCCATCTTTTAACACAACCTCGTTCGGTACGTTATTCTCTATTTCCCTCTGATCGTTTAGGACGTTGGCGGTCATGCCTCTCCACAATTTCCCCCACTGCCTTTACTATCATAGCCAGTTCAACTTCTGCCATCCATTTACACAAGCCCATTAGATTGGTTACTCCAGTTTTCTCTCTGATCCTTCATGTTGTTGGTGATCATGGCTCTCCACATTTTCCCCTTTACTATCACTTCCAGTTCAACTTCTGACTTCTATTTAGACAAGTTCGTTACGTTGGTTACTTTCTGTTTCCCTATGTCCCTTCAGGACTTTGGGCGTTATGGCTCTCCACACGTTCCTCCCTTCTACTATCACTGCCAGTTCGACTTCTACCATCCACTTACACAAGCTAGTTAAATACATTATTCACTATTTATCTCGGATAGTTCAGGTCATTGGTGGTCATGGCTCTCCACAAGTTCCTCCCTTCTACTATCACTGCCAGTTCGACTTCTGCCATCCACTTACACAATCTAGTTAAATACATTATTCACTATTTATCTCGGATAGTTCAGGTCATTGGTGGTCATGGCTCTCCACAATTTCCTCCCCCTTTTTTACTATAGCAACAAACTGTAACAATAATAATAATAAAGCAAGAAAATCAAGCAGAAATATAAAATTAAAGTCGTAAATGAAACTCCAACAATCAAGAAATACTTAAACAGAAAATTCGGTGGACCTGAAGCAGACTAGCACCATATTTAATTTCGTTGTTTTTCATTTTTTTTTTTTTAACTTTTTTCAGTTCAGTCCTATAGATTACCCACTTAGCTTTACGACTGACAAAAAAAAAAAATTGAAAAATTTCCATATTTAAACATTTTCTGGGGTGGGGGGATCAGTTTCTCATACAACGTTATAGTAAATCGAGCCTCTATTTTGAAACCAGTCGCCGGTACGACATTACCGCCACCTGTAAATTTGTTCATTATCAAACTTTTGGGAATTTTTCAGTGCAATATTATCTTTTACACCTTAAACTTTACGAATGACAAAAAAAATTGCAAAAAATTTAATATTTAAACAATCTTGGACGGGGAGACCAGTTTCTCAGACAACCTTATAGTGGATTGAAAATGGAGGATCGATTTACTTTAATGTTGTATGAGAAACTGACCCCCTTCCCAAATTTGTTTAAATATTGTAATTTTTCAATTTTATTTTTTTGTTGATAATTGGAAAGTTTAAGTAACAATCGATAGAACTGCGCTGAAAAAAGTAAAAAAAAAAAAAAAAAAAAAATGAAAAACAACGAAATAAACATAAACAAAGCGACCCCAACTCGAGTGGCTTGAAAATGGAGGATCGGTTTACTTTAACGTTGTATGAGAAACTGACCCCCACCCAAATTTGTTTAAATATTGTAATTTTTCAAAACTTTTTTTTGATAATCGGTAAGTTTAAGTAACATTCAATAGGACTGCAAATAAAAAAAGTAAAAAAAAAATAAATAAATAAAAATAAAAAACAACGAAATTAAACCTGGTGGTAGTCTGCTTCAGGTCCGCCGAAAATTTGATTAAAGCTACAGAGACAAGACGATATATAAAAAAAAGTTTGTAAGTTCTATCGACAAAATCAGATATTCTAAAGTGATCTCAAGACGTTTTACAGGGAAACCGGAAAAGCAGATGTAGAAATCAAAAAGCCCCCATCGATTGAAGAAGCGCCAAAAAATCTAGAGAATATTTGGAGCAACCCAAAGAATATAATTCCAAGGCAGAGTGGATCGAAGGAGACTAAAAACAATGAAGGATAAATCTGTGCAAGAATGAAAATTTGTAAGCAAGAATAATGATAGGCAAGGTCTAACAAAATCCCAAAAATGAAAATCTCCAAGAAATAAAACTTTTGGATCTATCACATCTAATCAATCCATAAAAATTTTACACAAACTTTATCATTGCTAACTAATAAGCCTAATTAAAATCTAGAACGGATGACTGAAGGTATATATATATATATATATATATATATATATATATATATCACGTATAGCACTTAACTGACTGACTTATATATATATATATATATATATATATATATATATATATATATTTTAATGCAGGTTTCATTGAATAATATAGACAAGTTTTGTCTATTAATTTTGTGTAGGATCCGTTCATACCGTCTGATATACTTGATGGTGATGTCGTTAAAAGACAACAAAAAATCACAGTATTTGTTGAATTTTTTATCGGGTCTAAGCTTTCGGCTCACATAAGCCATTATCAAAGAGTAAATAATAACACACAGTAAACATAGAACATTTAAGCTATTAACAATAAAGATAATTGAATTGAAAATAACGACATCACCATCAAGTATATCAGACGGTATGAACGGATCCTACACAAAATTAATAGACAAAACTTGTCTATATTATTCAATGAAACCTGCATTAATGAAAAAATGCTGCCAAAATACACACAATATATATATATATATATATATATCTCAGTCAGTTAGTTAAGTGCTATACGTGATACACGATTGAGTGATCATGTCTGGAAAGAGACATGACTGACTGAGCAGAAGATTATCCCGCAGTAGGTTGCCATTACTTTCTGCGGTAGACTGTTTGCCAGCCAAGGCTATAGACCCCAATCTGTCCTATTATTTGACTCATAGGTAGAGGTGGGAGAGATATATTATATTATAAAGTAGTAATTAGTGGGAGGTCCGTTTATTACTTCATCATAATATAAAACTGATCCCCCACTCTATGCCCAGTAGAAGTCTAAATCATGTTTTCAACTATTATATTCAGTCAGTTAAGTGCCATACGTGATACACGCTCTGGGTAATCATGTCTGGAAAGAGACATGACTGACTGGGCAGAAGATTATTCCGCAGTAGGTTGCCATTACTTTCTGCGGTAGACTGGTTGCTAGCCAAGCCTATAGAACCTAATCTGCTCTGTTATTTAACCCATACCTAGAGGTAAGTGACGGATTAATACCGTTTCCAAGGATATTTGTGCGTAAGTGAATGCAGGGAATTTAACTGGAATTCGAACTCGGCTCCCCGAATTCTCGTTTCGAGTCGATATCCACAATGTACCAAATACGAAAACAATGGCAAGTCAAGCTTCTTCATTGTTAATACTCTCTCCGTACTAAACAATCTTTTATAGACAAACCCGGAACCCATCAGGGGCTACGGAGTCTTAGGGTAAAAGCTGAAACCGAACATTTGCTGCACGGGATTCGTGCTTGCGAACTAGAAATTACTAACCAAACATACATGAATTGTGTTAACCAGAATTCATGTTCTGTCATAAATATCCAGAAACAATTAACCATTCTGTAGCCGATAGCACAGTGTTAGCACCCATTAAATATAAATCCCAGCATGATAGGGGTCAATATCTGCCTTGGAAGATTTACAACTTTTACGAGAAGAAAACTATAAAAAAATTGTATGACCATCCCCCAGACCCGGTTATAGAAAATTTTATGGGACTTTACAATACAGACAGACAGAACAACTAAAGTTAAACGCCCAGACACCGTGATAAAAACAACAGAAACAGAATATGTTATCATATTGACATTGCAGTTCCTGCAGATTGTAAGGTAATACTTATCGGTGGTTACAAGCAAGACCCCGAGCGCAAGACCAGAGCATTTTAACTAGGAACTTTCAGGCAAACATCATACATATTAATGTTGATTCAAAATGCAGGTTCTGTGACAAATACCAGAAAGAAAAGTGTATACCTCAGACAGTCAAGGAAAGAAATAACAACAATAATAATAATAATAATGAAACAGAAAAGGAATGAATGATACAGTTAGTGGAAATAAAAAAAAGGAATGGATGAGAGAATTAATCAAGCAACACGAAAACAAAAAGAAAAATATTCAATAATGAAAGAAGGCAGTGTGGTACTATATTTTCACGATACCGGGTTGGCCCATAAATAGAGAACACCCAGAGCAAAAAATCGAGTCGGTTCATTCTTCGCTAACCAGAACCGAATCCGTTGCCACTGCATACTCCATCACTGACACTGCCTAATTGTAGTTAAGATTTCTTTGAGCTAAGGAAACTTTTTCCGCCAGTCAACTACATTCACCCCTCACTTCGCGGTGTTTGTTTTACCTTGATAAAAATTATTGTATACCTGTGTAAATAAACGTTTGTTACTGTTTATAAAAAACGCTTTTCGTCATTTCTTTGATGGTGTGGCAACTATTCTTCTACTCCGACGCTAAATTCAACACTCCATCGACTGAATTGTATCCATCCTCCCTTTCGCGGATCTTAAGAAACAACGTGGGCGCGGAAGGAATCGGAGAACATCCAGTCTGGAACATGCGGTAATCACGAAACCATCGGCCAAACCGATATCGTGAAAATATAGTGCCACACATCCCACCCACTAAAGAGAACTTTGTCTATGTAACGCTAGGGATGTTAGGGGAGATAGAAAAAATGAAATGTAGCCATAAAAACACACCGCGATCTGTCTTAAATCTTTCTGCACATTTGGTAGGTAGTGTGACCATTGAAATCGAATTATGATAAAAATGACACAATATTAATAATAATAATTTTCACAATGAAAAAAGTTGAATAAACAAAATAATACATTTTTAAGGAGAAAAAATCTAAAAATAACAACAACGTTGAATTCAAATGCTACTAGGAAAATGGGAAAAGTAGCGATGGACAATAATTACAGTGAAATGCTTTTTACTAATTTTTGTAATTAAAACGTCATTTTTGAAAATCAGCAAGAACTTACTCAAGGTCCAAATATTTTCATAAGAAGTTGCTTTAGAATAAATATTTTATAGCACTGGATGCTTGTTCAATGAATATCAAATGTTTCCTTATGATGAAACCAAATTATTACCAAATGTTAGCTGCAATGAAAGCTTCAAAACTAATCCATGATCCTAGAGCTCAGACTCTTTGGACGTTGGGACGAAAGACTAACAATAATTGTTTCCAGTTAAAGCGAAACCGTAGACTGAAGGAAAAATGAATGGATGTAAGTCAAATTTTGATTTCCTGGTATTGATATCAAATAAGATGTTTTCGTCGTAAACTAAATTTTGAAGGCTAAATAAGTCCTCTGAGTAAATGGTATCATGGTTGAGACTAAGAACTACAATTATACCTACTTAGAGCCAAACCCTAAGCAAAAACTAAAATAAAAGTGCTGAAAAAAAATACAGATATACAGGCAGATAAACAGACACACACACAAACATCTTGCCTTTTATATATATATATATATATATATATATATATATATATATATATATGTATGTGTGTGTGTGTGTGTGTGTGTTAGTTATCGATTTTCTGCACTATTGTAAGAACTGCAACTTTCAGACTTCTGAATATCGTTTCTTATGTCTTTGTCTATGAGTATATCAAATTTGATTAAAATCGGACCACTCCTTCTATAACCCGATTTTTTGGATTATCAATTTTTGATATTTATCGGGGGTACCTCGACACAAAACCTAGCTAAGAACGCTCGCAGACGCTTATATTACAACTGTGTAAACTTTCAAGAAAATCGGTTCCGCCGTTTCGGAGTCTATAGGTAACAGACACACATACAAATTTCCATTTATAAATAAGTTTAGATTTAGATATGGTTGTGTTTATTTACGGGCATGTGTGTTGTCTTGTAAAATTAAATAGATATAATTTCTAAGACGTTTCTGTAAATCCGATATTGCAATCCAGACAATTAAATTTAGAATATCTAAGCTTCCAAGCAAAAAAAAAGGGAAAATAGGAAGAGAACAGTTCGACATCACAGCTCTCCGCATCGTTTTTCAAAGAATCAAGTCTAGACCACGCCATCTTTAATTGTCTTCTGCGTAAATCAAATTTACTGACAGAAGTTACATCTTGGTAGTCAGAAATCTGTAAATAGCTCGTTACATTTAAAAAGAATGGTTGTAAACAAATGGTATGACATTTCAGTTTATCTCGCCAGAAGTGGGAAAGTTGATACTCGGAAAAAAATGAAATCCGTTTTAATTACCCAGAAGCTTATTTTCTTGTTTGTTTGATCCCAATTTTATTGGTCACTGGCAAAAAAAAAAACAAAACAAAAAAGAAAAAAAAAACAAACCCAAAAAACCCCAAAAAACAAATCGTTAGAAACAAAGAAATGAGTACTGAAGCGTTACGTAATATCAGTCTACCTATATGACAGTGAATGCTGGACAATTTCACAGATGAAGACAAGACTAGGGATAAGAGAAATATGGTTCTACATTCTTCTTTTTTGCTATGTGCCAGGTCCCTTCAGGATGTTGGCATTCACGGCCCCTCACGTCTTCTTGTTCATTGTAGCTCTTAATAACTTTTTAATTAGTATTTCTCCCAAACCCTGCTCTGTTACCCAATTGCTTAAGCCCATCAATCGGAGGGGACGGAATCCCAGTCATCGTCTTAAAGAAATGTGCCCCTGAACTCTCCACTGTCTTCTCCAAATTCTACTACTGCATTTCTGCTTCTTGCTTCCCTGACTGCTGGAAGTCCTAACCTGTGGTTCCTGTTTTTAAGAACTCGAGAGAACCCTCACACCCCACTAACTATTGTCTTATCAGCCTCCTACCGATTTTTGGCAAAGTGTTCGAAGCCATCATCAATGCTGAAGTGGTTTAACATTCCGTATCCCACTGCTTATTCTCCGACAGACAGTATCTTGAATGCAGCAAATTCAACTGGAATTCCGACTCGGCTCATCGATTTGTCGTTCGGAGTCTATATCCACTGCACCACAACACACATTCAAATTGGTAGTTGGTCTTAAAAAAGTATCCCACAATCTGTTGTCAACTGGAACAACGAGTGGCTTGTTAATTTTGACGCTCAAAAAGAAAACTTGCCTCATGAAACATCTGAGAGATCTTTTTTGCCCTTTACCAGCATGGCTGTTGCTAACCCCAAGGAGAGTTACTCATTACGCCTTCTCAGGCTAAGGTTTTCAGCTAACATGAAGTGGAAAGTGATTGTCACTGGTTAGGAAACAATACATTGAATCCATTGATAGGTCAGCTGCTAAAAATGTTTTACTTTTTCGGGTGAGACTATTTTTCTAGCCAGAATCAATCTTAAATATCTATAAATCCACCATTTGTCCATGTTTGAATATTGTTGCCACATATAGTCTCGTGCTCTTGCTATAGATTTAGACATTCTTGATAAAATCAAAAGAAGAATCAGCAATATTATTGGTTCTGATTTGATGTCTCGGTTTTAGTCACTTCTCCAAAGATTTGCTTCCCTGTGCTTTTTTCTATAAATACTTTTATGGCAATTACGTGCGTTGTGGTGCATTGGATATCGGCTCGGAACGAGAAATCGGGGAGCCGAGTTCGAATTCCAGCTGAACTCATTGCATTCACTTACGCGCAAATACCCTTGGGAAAGGTATTAATCCGTCTCTTCCTTCCAGTTATGGGTTAAATAACAGGACAGATTGGGTTCTATAGCCTTGGCTGACAACCAGTCTACCGCAGAAAGCAATGGCAACCTACTGCGGGATAATCTTCTGCCCAGTCAGTCATGTCACTTTCAAGACATGATCGCCCAAGAGTGTATCACGTATGGCACTTAACTGACTGACTGTTCGAATCAACTCTTTTCTATGGTACTGAGACTTTATGAATTTAATCGCAGTACGAGAGCTCAACAAAATCTTATCAATTTACAGATAAATTGGCTAGATGCTATTTTCCGTTCTATGATGACAGCTTCTTTTCTCGCTCTTATCGCTTCTCGACCTCGATTCCGGTTACAAGCTTTCCAGTCAACTTTGATCTTCAAAATATTAAAATTCAATGTCAATAGTTATCTACCGCCTTTCTGATCACCCTTTTATTGATTTCGCTTCCTAATAATGTTTCCTGTTTTGTAATTCTTCCCCGCTCAGTAATCTCTTATATCTAGTAAATTTACTGTTTTGCTTGGTTGAGTTTGAGGGATCAGTTTCATATTGTTACGAAGTAATAAATTGATCCCTCACTAATTCCTACTTGATAATATAAGACATTTCTTCCCTCTTTACATATGAGAAATAACAGGATAGATTGAATTCTATAGCCTTGGCTGGCAACCAGTCTACCGCAGAAAGCAATGGCAACCTACTGCGGGATAACATTCTGCCCAGTCAGAGTTTGATTTTTTAAAAAAAAGACGATTATAACGGTTATTTGACATTTTAGAATTTTCTGTTTATTTCCCAAAACAAGCAAAAATAATAAAAATGATTTAAAATGTTTTTCACAAAATAAAATCCTTATATTAATAAAATCTCTATAAAAAAAAAAAAATCAATATGCAACATTGTCACGAAAGTGATCCCTCAAAAATTGCTGGTTTTGCAGTTTTTGCTATTGTTTAGACATGTGAAAAAGATTATGTAATAAAATAACTTTTCTAAAAATATTATTCGGAAAACATTTATTCGAATTGTAAATTTCTTGAATGCAAATTAATCAAAAAGACAATTATAGTAAATGATAATTATTCAAAATGTAAAATTCTTTACTGTAATAAAAATGCAAAAAAAAAAAATAAAGAGGAAATACACAAATAAAAATTATTCGAAATATAAGTATTATTAATAAAATAATTTAAGAAAAAAACTTTCTAGCCTTAATTCATATAATACTGCACGGAAATAGTCAACTACTAAAGAGAACTCGCTAAAGAATATCATTAATTATACTTAGATCACTGGTGCCCCCTAAATACGAATTTGCACGAGATACTAGATTAGCAACTAGATCCCACCCTTTTACAGTGAAACCGATAAAATACAGCCGTAACTTCTACTCCAACAGTTTCTTTCCTCGCACTTCCCGACTGTGGAATTCTCTTCCAAACGATTGCTTCCCCGACGGCTACAATCTCCAGGAGTTTAAATGTAAGGTCAATACACACCTCCTAACACACTAACCTGCTCCCATTCTATCAAGCACTCTTCCCATCTGCCCGACCCTCATCCTCGCTATCCTTACTCATCTGCCACCTTTCTCCTGACATTCCCTATGTCTATCCACTCCTTCTCTTTACCTTCCCCTATGTAGCCCCATGCGCAATAGTGGCAGTGGAATGCCTTGCTTGGGGTGAGATGATTAAAAAAAAAAAAAAAAAAAAAATTAATTTTTATGTTTTCCAGTTTGTGAATTTTTTTGGTGTTTTCCGGGACAACTGCCGATTTTGGGTGACCTGAGCCTTCATCATCGTTTGTATCTGTACGACCGCGTTTTAAGTCAGCATATCACCTCTTAACCGTTGTTTACCACGAAGCAGAGTCTGAATAATACTTATCAAGTCATTGCTTTATTTGAACGCTATTTTTCTTTCCATCAGAAAGCAATTTTTTATCAAGACACGGAATTCAAATTTTTCATTGTTTTCAAAATGTGCAACAGTGGCTTCACTTTATTGTAAACTAATAATCCGATTGGGCCCAAATTTTGTCACGCGCCATTTGAAGGTTAGTACTTCATAAAAATTATATGGATTTTTTTATATTAGTGGCGCCGTCTATATGTCAGGCCCGGAATTTATCTAAACATATTTATAAATGGAACTTTGTCTGTGTGTGTGTCTGTGTGTGTCCGTTACCTATAGACTCCGAAACGGCTGAACCGATTTTCTTGAAAATTTATACAGTTGTACTATAAGTGTCTGCGAGTGTTCTTAGCTAAGTTTTGTGTCGAGTCACCCTCGATAATATCGAAAATCGATAATCAAAAAGATCGGGTTATAGAAGGAGTGGTCCGATTTTAATCAAATTTGATACACTCATAGAAAAAGACATAAGAAACGATATTCAGAAGTTTCAAGGTTGCAGTTCTTACAATAGTGCAGAAAATCGATAATTTATATATATATATATATATATAACAGGAAAGATGTTTGTGTGTATGTCTGTTTATTTGTCTGTATGTCCTTTATACAATTCCACAATTTTTCTCCAATTCTCACAAAACTTCAAAACTTGACTTACATCCATTCATTTTTCTTTCAGTCTACGGTTTCGCTTTAACTGGAAACAACTATTGCTTTTTAGTCTTTCGTGCCAACGTCCAAAGAGTCTGAGCTCCAGGACTATGGATTAGTTTTAAATCTTTCTTTACACCCGAGCAACGCCGGGCTATACTGCCAGTATATATATATATATATATATATATACTCAGTGCAATTGGTAAATTGTCGCAATTATTTTATTATTTCAAATATTCTTTAGGCTGAATTCTGAGCTCCAGGACCATGGATTAGTTTTAAAACTTTCATTACACCCGGGCAACGCCGGGCTATACTGCTAGTTGAATGAGATGTTACGTCGCTGTATTTCTTGGCGCGCTTGATATGTTTGTAAACAGCTCTTACAATCGCAATATGAACTTCTTGCAACCCTCTTCTAAGAGCATCAAAGACTCTATATTGTGTGGCGATAGGATGAAAATTGCCGCAAAATGCCTTATGCCATACTTCAAGGGCGTTATTAGTTCTAGGTAAATCAGCATTGATCCTCTGAAAGCAAGACCACATACATATTTCAAGCATAATTATTTCGAATAAATATCATTTATTGTTCTTTCAATATATGTTCATTCAGACAATTTACATTTCGAATAAATTTACCGAGCAAATTATCTTCGAACAATTTTCTCGGTACGGTAAAATTGAAATGAATAACATTAACATGAATTAATATTTTTATAGAGACGAAGCAACATTCATTTGGGAGTGAAAGCAAACGATAACAATATTTGGAGAGTAGTGTATTCTGAAGAAAATATTGTGTAGTGTGGGAATCTGAGGTGTTGGAATATTAATGGATTCCCCCTGAAGTATTTCAGCCGAAATGAGTAACGTGAAGTGATGATGAGAGAATTTGAGTGGTTACATGATGAGAACACACACGAGCGTACACAATCCCAAACATACACATACACACAGGCACAAATGCACCCTGACACACACACACACACACACACACACGTTCGCCCGCAGATACACACACATATAAATATAAGTGGAAGCACTGAAAATTACACTAAAAATAAAACCAAAAGACATCTTCAGGAATCAAAGACATGTCTTCAAGAGAGACAGATTTGTTTGGCTTGAGAGCTTTTCACAAAACCCAACACACACACACACACACACACATATATATATATATAAAATACAAGAAATCTAGAAGTGAGCCACCACCTATTTAACCCACGAGGTAGTTCTCGCCGGGTTACATGACGGTTTAAATAACTGTTAAGTTAGCATTATTTTCGGATGTTTAGTCTGTAATTATTAGTGTTGCCTTACTGTGATTAAGTTCATTATATATATATATATATATCTGTAAATTCTGATAAAACTTAGTGCGGGGAAATAACCATTTTAAGATATGGATTTTCAACACCCCGTAAACAGGGAATCAGGAAAAATTCTAGCCCAGAGGATAGCTCTAGTAAAGGAAGAACTTGGGAGGTATTGGTTTTATTAGGGTTAAGCTAGCAGATTTTAGAAGTAACATCTTTGGTAGTGTGAGGTGTGTGGCTTGACCCTTGAGTTGGTAGTGGGGAATTGACTGCGTAGCCAAAATTAAAATAAAACCTTTATTGTGACTAATTGGAAGACAATGATACCTCTTGTAATTTATACTTATTTCTATGGCGACACATGCTAATGATCTCTCTTCTTATATTTAGGAGCATATTTTAGTATTGAAATTTTAAAATATCCTGTCAAACATCTGTCTCTTAAGGTATTAGGGGTCCTAACCTTGCCTATGAGCTTCCATTATAACTGTGGACCGCTATATATATATATATATGTATATATAACGGAAATTAACGAAACTTGGTTATAAACAACCAACAATTTCAAATGATTTGTTTGAACATTATTTTTGATCGATACTCGTATTTAAGTAGATATTCTGCTTATAATCAAACAGTATTATATATTTATTTTTGCTGATGAATTTGAAAGTTTTGCTATAGGCTTAATTTGACGTCGTTTAGACTGATCGTCATTCGTGGTCGAGAGGTCTAAGACGCGCCAGATCACATGGTGACTTCCACTATGTGGATAGGGGTGGCAAGTTCGAATCCTGCCAAATGACACACATTTTCGTAATAAAAAATTATTGCAAATAATCAGGCCGGTAGAAATAAATATATAATACTGTTTGATTATAAACGGAATATCTACTTAAATACGAGTAAATAATGTTAAAAAAATCATTTCATATATGTATTGCTTTTTATTTTCGTCGTTACTATGCTTTTCGTTCATTTTCCAACGATTTTTCTCCTGATGATAAAGAGCGTGACCGAACACGTATATATATATATATATATATATATATATATATAGCTGTAAATTCAGATAAAACGTTGAGGAGAAATAGCCATTTTCAACATATCATTTTACGACATGCATTCTCAGCCCCATATAAACAAAGAATGAGGAAAAGTTCTAAGTCCAGAGGTTTGCTCTAGTAAAGGAAGGGGTTGGGAGATATTGTTTTTTTATTGGGTTACGCTAGTACTAGAACATTTGTAGTAATTTCTTCTTTGGTAGTGGGAGGGATATGGCATGACCCTCAAGTTAGTAGTGCTACGTAGTGAGGAAGTAACTGCCTAGCCAAATTTTTTTTTAAAATTTTATTGTGACTAATTGGAAGAATAGAATAATTATTTCAATTTTTATTTATTTCTATGACGACACATACAAATAATCCCCCTCTTTTTATTTAGGAGTATATTCTGGTATTTGAATTTCAAAATTTTAATTTTTTTTTCTATTGGTTTTTATAGAGTTAAGCTGACGGAATTTTAGTAGTAATTTCTTCTTTGGTAGTGGGAGGCATGTGGCTTGATTCTTGAGTTAGTAGTGGTAGGTAGTGGGGAATTAATTGCTTAGCCAAAATTAAAAAAAAACTTATTGCAATTAATTAGAAGAATAGGATACTTATTGCAATTTATACTTAATTATATACTTAATTAATTATAAATAATAAATTTATACTTATTGCAATTTATACTTAATTTACAGATAATAAATATCCGCTCTGTAAGTTAAATTAATTAACATTGAGCTATCTATTGGATCAGTTTTAATATTTTAACAATATTACTAGGATCCTCCTGGATTATTTACCAACCTATCCCGAATTATTTACCAATCCTATCCTGGAGTTTTACCGCCATATATATATATATATATATATATATATATATATATATATATATATATATAATTAAAATAAATTTTAAAAATTCAAAAATGTTGAATGAACATATATATATATATATATACATACAGGAGGATTAAAAAGTCATTCCTTATTTTAAGTATGAGTGACCAGTCAGAAGACTTGAAAACATCATGTGACTATTTTCTTTGGGGTTGTGTTACAAGAGCAAGTCTACTCTACCAAACCAAAACGTTGGAAGAATTTGAAGTTCCTCGTAAAATCAGTTGACACGATTCCTGGACGCCTTGAGGAGCTAGTAGAAAAATCTGGTGTCGATATCGCATTTTAAATAAAACCCTATGCTAAAGGTTTTCCATTCCTATCCATTTCTTGTAAATAAGTTAATAAATAAATTATAAAAATTTTGAAATGAGAAGTTACTTTTCAACCCCGCGATATTGTGGGGTTTGATACATTGACACACACACACACACGCACACACACACATACATGGTGATTCAGCGTTCACGTGATAACTTAGTTTCCCGCGTAAACGCATGCTAATAAAAGCGGGGAACATCACGTGGTACGCTAGTTAGGATTTTGTTCCGGACAAGAGCAGACATGTTTCCCTAATTCACAAAAACACACGCGCACTAATTGCGGGTAGCAATTAGGGGCGCAATTTTTTATTTCTCACCAGGGAATGAACTTCTCTTTCCTTAATTTTATGCATGCTGTCAACCCTATGTAACCTTTGTTAATATATTGTTTTTCTCGTTACTTTCGCCTTTTCGTTCTTTCTTATTTCCTGTTTTAAATCATGACCCCATGTTACGTCGAGTCGACTCGTAAATCTAAATTAGTAATGGACCCTTCGTCCGCTACAATATATATATATATATATATGTGTGTGTGTGTGTGTAAAAAAATTATACTCAGTTATGATCTAAAATTAAGGACAGGATGGTTAGATAAAAAGAAGACAAGAGAAAATCTGTATTTAATTTGCCTACGCGTTTCGTCCTGTGATGGACTTTATCAAGGCAAAAAGACGAAATGAGCCTTATTCCAAATTACGTATCTATAAACTATTGCACTACACATGATGGAATTCTAAAACTAAAAAATATTCTGTTAATCTTTTTGAATGATTCGTGAGCGTTTTTATAGTTGACAACAATGTTTGTTTATAGATACGTAATTTGGAATAACGCTCATTTCGTCTTTTTGCCTTGATTAAGTCTATTAGAGGACGAAACGCGTGAGTTAAATACAGTTTTCCTCTTGTCTTTTTATTTAAAAAAGACACACACACACACACACACACACACAACACACATATATATATATATTAATTAATATAGATATTATCCTACGTTTACTGCACGACTCAGTATCTTGCACTATGCAGTAATCAGGTATATACTGTAGACTGTCCGTTTCTAGATTTCAGAATTTTTTTTCGTCCTCTCGTTGTTTAAGGTCATTATAAATTATAAATATGGGTTGCCGTTATTTAATTTATTGAATGTATAATTTAATTTAGTTTAGACTGAAACTTAAACATGAAACTGGAAAGTGAAATCATAGAAGTTAAAATAAAAAGAAAAAAAAAGATAACGCGTGAAATAAAAATAAAATTTAAATCTAGAAACGGACAGTTCACAATATGTACCTGATTATTGCATAGTGCAAGATACTCCGAGTCGTGCAATAAACGTAGGATAATATCTGTATTAATTAACACACACACACACATATATATATATATATATATATATATATATATATATTAAAAAAGGATTAATTCAATGATGTTGGATGATTATTTCGATATGAAAATTCCCACGGGGGATAACACATCACCTCAGCAACAGCTGAAAGGATTTTTCTGTTGCTGAGGTGATTTGTTATCCCCCGTGGGGATTTTCATATCGAAATAATCATCCAACATCATTGAATTAATCCTTTTTTAATTTATATTTGCTCTGTAATATTTTATTACATGGAGCTCTCTTCCTGTATCATTTTTTAATATTAAAATAAAAATTTTAATATTAATTTGGATCGGGTTTTTGGAATTTACCTTCCTGCTTTTTTTTGCTTGGATTAAAGTATCTGAATTAAAATACATACATATATATATATATATATATATATATATATATGTGTGTGTGTGTGTGTGTGTGTGTGCGTGTATATATATATATGTGTGTGTGTGTGTTTTAAATAAAAAAAAAAGACAAGAGGAAAACTGTATTTAACTCACTTAAGCTTCATTGGAGTAACGTCCATCGCAGACAATGGACAACTAATTGACAGTCGAGAAAATAATGTCTGTGCGTGATAAAGATCTGAATGTAATCACGGATGACGCAATATTTTTCAAGTTCTAACATTTTTTTTTTATACACACTGATAATTAGATTCATTTTACAGGCCATTGTAAATTAATTAATTAATTTGAGGAAAAAGTAGAAATCGATTACACCCTATAACTTTAATAGATCTAAAACTGACCGTATGGTTAAAAAAAAAAAGAAAACTAAAGTAGTTGTGTCAATTAATTTGCACAGAGGGTGTACATATATTGTTTTTATTAGCAAGGGGAAGTGATAACGCGGAATTTTCCCGTTTGTCTTACATCATTGCATGATTCAGTGAGATTTCTGACCTGCGCCGACAGTCAGCAAAATTTCTGATCGTCTATACAAACGAAGTTTTGACATGCAGCGAGACCGAAAAGGTCACACTGTACAGTCTGTTGCAGCAAGCGTCGATTATCTTTGCTTCGTTCACGGACACACGGGCAAATGGCGCTGTGAACGCTCCGGGCTACATCGAAGTCGAATCCATGCCCGAATGCTTTTAAATTTCGCGTGTAGCTGTTTATTCATTTATTTTGGTGTGTTTTGTTCTTGCTTTCCTAGACTGTTAGCACAGTTATGATCTAGTTAGGGTGATATTGTCCAACGTCGACTGCATTTGCCTGAAAAGATCAAAGAACGGCTTGAATGAACGACAAAACACACAGAATCAGTTTTGAAAATGGCTGATTATTTAATTGCTGTATATCGATTATTTGAAACATTTTTTTCCTCGTCTTTGTTAACACTGCCTTTCATCTCTCTGGATTTCTGAGACAAGGATTCGTTACCATTTTGCACTGATATTTTTCGGCAAAATTTCCTTGTTCCTCACGTCTTTACTTACATATTCTTTTACCCACTGTATTCGTCATCCTTCTATATGTCTTAATTTCCCAGACAAGGATAGGTGTTTAGTTGATTTTTTTCTGGTACGTCAACCATTGTAGTGTAATTTAAAGTCAAAATCAGTCTTTCTTTTTAATATCTGTTTTGCTAGGCATTTATTTGTCCGGGAATAGGTAAAATATTCGTAGCTTTTATTTGAATTCATGGATTGGTTCAGGAACAGAAAAATACAAGTCGTATATATTTGAATTTACGAATATTTACTGGGTTGGCGGATAGGTGATATCGGTTGTTTATATTTGTTTCTGTAAACATTGACTGGGTTGGTGGATAGGTGATCCCGGTATGATCATAACAGTGCTTATAAGTATTTACTTGGTCTCGGGAATCAGTCGTTCACATTGAAGTCTAGAAGCATTTATTTAATATGGGTATAAGTTAATAGTGTTCGCTATTAATTGCGTCTATAAGTAATTACATTGTTCGGGGGGTAGGTCAATATCAATACTTTATATTTGACACAAAGATTAATAAATATTAAGCTTTTATATTAGTGTCTACAATGTTATTTTAGTATATATATATATATATATATATATACTAGAAAAATAGTGGCTAGTCGGACAAGACGGTAGTTAAAAAAAAGACACACACAATACTGACTTGCTATCCAGGTTTCGAGCACGCAAATTTCTTCAAACAAGCTAGTCTTTGATTGCAAAAACCTGGAAAGTAAGTGATGTGTTTTATTTTTAACACACACACACACATATATATATATATATATATATAGTGTATCGAGGCAGTAGATAATTTTCTAAACATATACTGTTAAATATAAGAGACAGTGAATGTATATTATGCTTAATCATGAGCCGTTCTAAACATCATATTTTGGCTTGAATATCAGGTGAAAATAAAGACAAAAATTCTCCAACATTTGGATAATCCTTTAAGTTGGTTCTCAGCTTTCGGCTCACATGAGCCATCTTCAGTGTCTTTCGACACAAAACCTAGCTAAGAACCCTCGCAGACGATTATAGTACAACTGCGTAAATTTTCAAAAAAATTGGTTCAGCCGTTTCGGAGTCTATAGGTAACGGACGCACACACACACACAAAGTTCCATTTATAAATAAGTTTAGATAGATTAGTGAGTGGTTTGATTTAAGATCAGTTATTACTGTCCGGTTTGATTTAATATCAGTTATCACTGACTGGTTTGAGTTAATATCAGTTATTACTCACTGGTTTGATTTTATATCAGTTACTACTCACTGGTTTGATTTAATACCAGTTGTTACTCACTGGTTTGATTTAATATCAGTTGTTACTCACTGGTTTGATTTAATATCAGTTGTTACTCACTGGTTTGATTTAATACCAGTTATTACTCACTGGTTTGATTTAATATCAGTTATTGATCACTGGTTTGATTTTATATCAGTTATTACTCACTGGTTTGATTTCCATTCATGCTGTTTACCTGTTTTTTCTATTTAGTGTTTGAATCCACAATTGTCAGGAAACTAGATGTTTTGTTTGATTGACAAGCGGCATATTAACTTATTATAGGTCATTTAATTTTGTTGCGAACATTAGTAATTTCTTTTATAGAAAATGTATTGCTTGTATTTTTACTATAAAAATCTATTTCTATACTTTCATACTACTCTGATTTCAGTTTAGAAGAGTCAGCTATTTGCCCATAGCAAAGACCTCAACAGGTGTTACCACCCCATGTCAGGGTTGACCTAAAAACATCAGCAATTGGGAGGGGATTCCAATCCCCTCAAAACTTGTTGGCGGGTGTAGTTTGCTAAACAATAGAGTGTTGAAATTCTACAGAATTAAAATACTCATGTGGTGCGACTGTATGAATGTCTTGACTGAGGTGATAGAATTTTCTCTTTTTTGATGTGTCTTTTTGCTTTTGTTATTTAATCAGTGGGTTCCATATTCATATATATATATATACACATACTAGCAGATCACGTGTAAATTACACGTTGAGTTAAAGAGGGAAACCTTGCCCCTGCATCTCTACGGTCTTGGCAGAGTGTCGGAACATCCCCCGGCGCCATATTGTTCAGCAGGAAGTCCTTCAAGCGATTGCGTGGTCTGCCTGGAGGCCGCCTTCAGTCTGCCGATGACGAGTCTAACCGATAGGTGACTCTGATGGCGTGTTCATCAATTCGTCGCCAGATGGTGTGGCGGATTCTCAGCAGGTCAGACGTCTCGCGAAGTATCTCATTGTACACAAGAAACGGGTAAGTATATCTCCTAAGTGGGCTGTGAATCGAAAAATGCGTTTAATAAGGATAACTTATCCTCTTCAAAATTCTGTCAAGATGTTTTGGAACAGTTACTCAGAAATAATGAGAAAATAATGTAGGATTAATGCTTTATATATATATATATATATATATATATATATATATATAATGTGGCCTGATTATTGCGCCTAACATGAAATAGTCTGTCGCCTCTTAGTGTTGACTTCAATGCTCACTTTTATATTTTTATTATATATATATTAGTCATCCACATACAAGCCTGTTTCACTGTATCACAGCTCATCAATGTAGCTAGACGCATCCATTTGCCGGGATCGAAACTCGACCGATTTGGTGTCAGTCGGAGTCGCTACTCCCTAAGCCTAAGCCATCGACGCATGGAATCCGAGAAGGGAAGTTTTAACTTGTTATATATAAGCAGTGTATACACACGCCAGTCACCGAGAGAACTCAATTCATTTCGGAAGAGTCGCGTATATATATATATATATATATATATATCAGTTCCGTTTTAAGGTAAAACGGTTAATCTAGCTGCACTAAAGATCTGTGATACAGCAAAACAGGCTTGTCTACGGATGGTTTATATATATATATATATATATATAACTTTTGATTTGTTTAACATTATTAATAATTTTTTTAATGAATTCTCGTATTGAATTGGAAAATCGGCTCAAAAGTTCAAATATGTCGGCTAATGCCAGTTTTGTAAATCTTCGTATAATTCCGTTATATATATATATATATATATATAGTAGCTACTCTAGCATCTACGCATCGTTCATTCAGCAATGAATTGGAACACTCTCAGCTATTGGGCGTGTGTATAATGATAATGTACACGCTAAAAAGTTTGCCTCCGAGCGCCTATAGCTCAGAGGTAGAATCACCAACTGACGGCTATTCGGTCGGGCTTCAATCCTGGGTAAAAAGCAGTCGGATGTCTAACCGTACTGATGAGCTGTGATACACCAAAACTTATATTTAAAATAATTTAAGTTACACATCTTAGAGTCTTTAAATAAGGATTTCAGAAAAGTTGTTGAGATCATAAAGTGCGCTTGACGTCTGTTTATAGAAGGTAAAATATTTATCCGGCCTCCCTCGAAGTATTTCCTGCGTAAAGGAGTTATGGCCTGTTTTGTTTATGGGTATTATGAATGATTTTAAAGGGTTTTCTCAACGTGCGTATCTCTTATGTTTGCATTCCAACCCATATTTAATCTATATTTGATACCAATTCTAACGCGCGTGCGCACACACACACACACATGCATATGTGAGGATGTGTGCGCATATGTGTATATCGATATAAGCTAGTGTACATGGGTGGGTTAATTTGTGGCGTTACACAGACATACGTATCCATGGTATTCGAAGTAAGCGGTTAATGACTTTGTGGTCAGCATCTTCACGACTGGTCTGAATACCCCCAACTGATATGACGCCAATGCCTCTGTCCTAACTATCTTTTCTTTTTTCTTTTTCTTATTTTTTTAATCTTTCTCTTCAGTTAAAGGAAATGCTTATTCCGGCAAAATTTTTTGTATCAAATGGAACGAATATTGTGTGGTTTTAAGAACTTAGCTAATTAAGCTCATTGAAATGAATTATAATTTATAACCAATTTAAATGGCGTGTTGAGTTTTCCTTTATAAATATCATATTGCTTTGGATAACATCCATTGAGCTCTCTATATAGATATAACACTTAATATTTTATATTAAGTTGATCTTGTTGGATTATCCTCACCGATTACGGACTGGACATCTATATCTATATATATATATATATATATATATATATATTGCAATGTGCTTTAATTAGCGACACGGATACAGTCTGTTTCGTGCATTGCAATTTTTCAAAATGGAAGTTTGCTTATCTTAGAATCTCACGTGATTTAACATTTTTTATAGATTTTTTTTTAATTATTTACAAAATGATTGCGTCATCTGGTCGACAATAATTCCCTTTTGTTTATTAAACAATTTACGTTCTCAAATTCTGTGATTTTCTGTTTCTTTTCCAAACATAGATTTTTAATGTCTACATCTTTTTTTCTTTAATTTTTAACGTATGGTATTTGACTAAATGAGGCGTCTCTTTTATTATAAATTATACCCTACCGGCCATAATTATTAGGCCACCCCAGTTTTTAAAAAAAAATGATGTATTTCATACTATTTTTAGTTGATAGTTCTGACACGGTGCTGATAGCAGACACGGAAAGGAAAATGCAGGACCTTCTACAGAAGTTAGCAAAAGAAAATTGAAGAAAGGGTTGAGCATAAACCTCAGGTAAACTGAATGCATGGTCACCAGCAAAAAAGAGGAAACCCATATGCAAACTGCAAGTTGGAGAATCTGAAATAAAATAAGTAAAAAATCCAAATACCTGGAAAATATTTTGACAGTGGACGGAAA